>VVHJ01021490.1:40058-53662 GCA_015107715.1 Tylochromis polylepis
TGCATGTTTATTTTTACTATCAGCACACTATTGGGCCCCTACTGCTTTAAATCCAGATGGCAAACCATTTGATCAAAAGTTGACAAAAGTTTCGCTTTGCTTGCCAATGGTAAATGTGTTTAATCAGCTCTTTTATGGAGGCAAACTCCGTCTGAATGTAAGTGCAGAAAATGTACACAATTTTTGACTTGAAAAGACTCTTGTTTTCTTCCAAAACGCAGCAACCTAACACTGTTTTGCTTTTCATCAAACTCTCCCATATCCAGTTTTTAGTGTTTCACCTTGCTGGCTGTTTGTCAGCATCTGAGTCGCATGAACCTTCTTTGCGAGGACCTTTATAGTGCCCTTTGGCCAAAGTGGAAGAACCCTGTGGAATGTTCCAAAACTCTCTAATAGGTTTCAGGTGCTGCAGGCCACCCGCCAGCCTCTCCACCATCACCCCACTCTGTGTGTCTTGTGTGATAAGACTTCAACAGTCAAAGCACCACCATTTCTCCTCCGTGAGAGAGAGGGCAGAGCTAAATGTGAAATGTTTGCTCGTCTCCATTATATATGAGTGTTTTCCGTCTCCTTTGACTGAAGCGGCGAGGTAAATAAAAGTATAGCTTCTCTCGCGAGTGTGGCTCAAGTTCAGACAAGAAAATTTGCATCTCTGCCATTCCACAACTAAGCACAGCTAACGCTCCTTTTTGTTTTCCTCTCGACCCCCCCGGCTTGAGCATCAACACACTCCGGAAAACAGGGAGATGGTCCTGGGCGATTCCCCTCACATTAATGGAAATCACACAGGAACTCCCTGGATGAAAGCCTTATGCGTTATTAAGGTTTAATGTTGATATCAGTGCTTATATGTTTACTGGAGTGCGCGGTGTTGCTGATGTAGAATTGTCAGAGAGGTGCAGATTTAGTAAGGAATTAGTGTACACCCAGGATTTAATTAAGCGGATCTATTTCCATCTTGTTAGAAAGAGATAATGTGAGTACCACATGCATCATAGGTTACCATATTAAATGCTGCTTCCTGTAACAGCATTATATCTTCTAGAGTGGTGCTTGCAGATTATAGAAAGGAAATGCTATGTTTATCTGAAACAGTTGTCACATAAAGACAGCTAAAAGCACACGAGCTAGCACGTTGTTTGCCATACTTCTTTACATACGCAAACATGCTGATTAAAAATGATTTTTTAAAAATGAAAACTGGTCACACTTCCAATTTCCTTTTACAGATACCTTGTTCCATTTCTTGCATGACAGTGGAGTGTGAACACTGAAGCAACATGGCCTCTTTGTCTCTCCATTTGTCCCACCGCTGCCTAGAGACGTAAACCTTAAGCCACTCACTCGCTGATTAATCTTTTAACATTTATAATTACTAATTAAGTTAGTAAGAGACTTTTAATGTAGTCCTCCTTCAATGGGGAGCAGAGAGGACAACAGATCATTAGCTTCAATAATGAACGCGGATGAGACAGATAATGGCCTATGATAGGTGAATACTGACAGTTATATTAAATGAGGCGAGTATATGGGAAATGCAGCATGGATTCAAAAGCCATGCAGAGACAAGGTGGTAAAGTGCACCACTAACTCCAGAAAAAAAAAAAAGCATGTGAGGCATAAAGACGTAGTTTGTACTAATTAAAGCATGCATGTAGCTCTCTGATAACGTCACGTTTATATATGCGCTGTGTATTTAACATGCACTGATATCTATATTTGATTTGATAATAGCGTCAAAGCCAGTTTCAAGTGCAGATTTTATGCAGCAATTCACACTGGTTTCATTGAGTTTTTGGTCTCCCTAATGTCATCGGTGTATCTCATTATCACGTTATTACATTAGTGTCTGCGTTATCCTGGTGGCTGTAAGTTGCTGCCCATTAAAAGAGTCATTTCATCTCAGGTTTTCTTGTCTTTTTTTTTTCTTTTTTTTTCTTTTTACCTTAACGACGATGCTACTCTGGCACATTTCGTGTGCTTTCCCACTTTGGGGAAGGTGCTTATGCCATAATGATTATTATCATTAAGAAGATATTAATGTGCTTAGTGTTTGCGACCCAGCTGCTCATCATGGCCCGAGCTACCTGCCGGGGGAGGGAAGTGAGCTGCTGCCAAAATGGACAGTGCACATAGGCCACCGCCCACCTGTCCAGAGGTTTCAGGGTCAGTGGAGGTCACACCTACCTCCCTTCCTGCACTCTGCTGAACTAGCGGAGGGATGGCTCAGAACATAAAATTGGAGGAGATGGATTGTGTTATGTGGGATGATGTTAAAAAGTGCAATGGAATGGGTTATTTTTCGGGCTTGACCGTGACTGTGTGCATCCCCCTCTTACATATACATATTAAATATAGTAATATGGGGAATCGTATGCTTTAATTCTTAAGTGGCATTAAATCGTGTTTCAGACCATTTCAGAGGCACTACACTAATACTACATTTGTTTACATTAAATTAGAGTTTTACAGATAAGTTTGATTTCCTTAGTTTCCTTCCTTGCGTTAACTTGATTTAAAAAGAAAAAGAAAAATCTTTGCATTTTGCAGTGGCTCTTCTTTTGAAGCCTTATATCATCATCACCATAGATAGATGGTGTAAGCCAGACTGGCTCAACCTCCAGTCTCTCAGTTTCAAATTGCTGCTTCATTAGGACTTGGAAAAGAAACCCATGGTTACATTTAATCAAACGAATCGGTATGGCAGACCAACATAATCAATCACAATCCTTATCCAATATGCTACATTCTGTAACTACCAAGCTGGCTTGGAGAGAAGTCAATTATGGCCCTTCTCTCTCTCATCCTCTACCGACATAGCTGTGTGTGATATTATACCGTTTCTGCAGTTATTTTCATTATGCAAATCTGGACTGTGCATCTCACACGCGCAACCTTTTTCCTATTCCTGTGGTTAATTCCTACTTCTCTCTTTTATACTTGCAGTTCTTGTATGATACATGATCTGGGGGGTTTGTTGGAGAGTGTGATGTGCCATATCTAGAATAATCAAATTAAGTATTAATGATTTTTGCTCTCAAACTAACACTTGTGTTGCACAGTGGGCTGCAGTCAGTGGTGTTGTTCATATTTCATATGTTTTGCGTCCATACAGAGTTGTTTGCACTGAATCTGTGTGTGTGTGTGTCTATGAAATCATTTACAGTTTGTTTTTTCCATACAAGTTCTGCTCTCTCGCCCCATATCCTCAAGTACATTTACGTCTGGATGCAAAACACATGCAACTTCACACACTGCAAGCACTTTTACACATTGTACAGGCACTCATCGTTTAATCTATCAATCTGTTTTTTCCCCCTCCTTTCCTCCTCATCTTGTGTGTTCTTCCTCCACGCCTTTTCACTTCGGCACTCGGAATCACGTACAATCCACACGCACCACATAATACACATAAGTATGGAAACACACAGAGGCGCACGCACACACAAGGTAGCTTGGTTGGTGGGGGCCATGGCTGCAGCTCTTGTGCGCAGTCCCAGAGTGGCTCCCGGGGCTCGGCTGCCAGTTGTTTGCCAGCGTCTCCGGGTGGAATTCATTCAAATTAAAGCGGTGGAATGAGGCCCGAGTCCCAGAATGCCTCGTCCCTCTCCTTCATCAGCATTCCGCCGATGAGAGTAATTAAAGCAGAAATTAATTCTGCTGTAAGCAGAGGAGCCACAGAATAACTGATATTAGAGGCTGGATGATGAATGCTTGGCATCAAGGGAGGTCTCAGGGGAGGAAGAGGAAATTCACAGATCTCTCTTTCTTTCTTTCTTTCTTTCTTTCTTTCTTTCTTTCTTTCTTTCTTTCTTTCTTTCCTCACACCCTTTTTCTCTCTTTTCCCCTTTTCTGCCCATTCCTGTGTTTGTATTTCTTTATTTTTTGTTGCCTGCGTTTCTCTCTTCTGCGTGGCCTATTACTCGTTTCTCATCTTTGCATTTCTTTCACCCTCCATGGCAACATTTGTCCTTCTGTGCCACGTAAAGACTGCTACAAAGCACTGGAGCTATTGACTGAAGACATTGGGAGGAAGCCCCCTCTGCTCAGAAACAGTATTTCACGTTCTGTCAGCACTGGTGTTCGTATTTTCAGTCAAAAAAGCATATTAGAGTGAGGTGATGCTGCAAATGTTCGTGCTTTGCTGTTTGTTAAGAGAAGCCGAAATGGAAAGCGCTTTCAGGTGAATTCTTTAAGGGCACAGTATCAGGCATCACAGAAAAATATAAAGCTGTTGTGATTAGAAATTTAGATGATGTCGGCAGGAACAAAGATACATAATTATTAAATTAGGGTGTGTATTTAAGAAGGCTTGGAAATAAATAATTCGTAATGTTTTTAAGGCAAGCTGCCTCTTTTGTTTTTTCGCAGGCGTAATTTGAGACTGAACCTTGAATCTCTCCAGATGATGTGATATTCTACCCAGGATGATTCAGTGATCCCCCAGTGTCCCCTGACGCGTTATTTTTGGAATAGCACATCTTTACCAAGAACAGTCACAAGACTGAAAGACAAACAACTGAACTCTTGAAACACTGGGCCTGGATGAGGCTGTCAGTGTTTTCCTCTCTTAGAATCAAATGGAATTGAACAAAGGTTAGCTCTTTGGGGCTTTATGGTAATGCGATATACGATGCTGCCATGGAATTTGCCAATGCATGTCTTAGCACTGTCTGACTCTAAGGAAGAAGTGAATGGTAATTACGCTGACCTCTGCCCCTCCCTCTCTTATTCTGCCCTCTGGGTAAAAAGCCCGAGGTGGTAATAAACAATAGATAGATCTGTCTTGTTTATATTGCAGCTGCTGCACTCTAATGACACACGAGATTGGTCTCTATTTTGAAAATAATGCATGCCAAGAGGTGCAGGTAGTAAAACTGCATTTTTAATTGGTTTTGTGCAAGAATATCTCAATCAGATGTAAATGAATGGAAGCCCAACCTGAGAGTTACTGACTGTTATTAAGAATTTAGGAGGCTGGCATGGAGTTGAAACACAGAATGAATGATTAGACACTGTAAAGAGCCCCAGATGCAAAAGAGATGCAGACGGGCTAAAGCAGCCTGTTGATGAGGCCTCGCAGACTGGAGGCTAAAGATTTCGCTTCTACTGCCCAGTAAAGGTACCTTAAGGGGACAGAGAAGGTGAATTGTACCCCTGCTTACATCTGGGATTCAGTTTAAAGATGCATAAGATGTTAAAAAACAACAAAGTGATTTGCCATGCTGGCCATGATGATTATTTAAATATAAAAATTATGAGTTTTTCTATTTTGACCTTTTTAAAGTTTCTCCTGAAACTATGAAGTCCTTCCCAAATCTTCCATGTCATTTTTTTTTATTATTCCTCCTTTGAAAAGATGATATGAAGCATGAAGCAGAAATAGTGATCATACAGTAAAGACATTTCTGCTAAATTATTTAGCAAGGGTGGTTTTTTATAGACACAAATTTACCTATGGACCTAAAAGCTTGGTACTTAGCTGCAGTTTTCTGAGAATATCTCTACAGTGGATCATGTTGCTGTAGAGCACAATATTTCTCTCTATCATTCAAATGGTGTTGCCATTATGAACAGCGCTGGCCTATCTTGATGGCTGCCATCCTGGAAATGGCGGCAGCATTGTTTGTTTGTCTGCTTGGTTCCATACACCAATAAAAATACACTCAAAATGAAACCTTGGTGTAACGATGACCTTAAACACAATGACACTCTTTCCCATAACATTGTCCTGTCCAATAGTCCAGAACTCCCCTAAGAGGCCTTACAGCAAGTCTAGGAGGAACCAAATGAGAGAGAAATCGATTACTTTCCTCTCTCCACTGTCTCTGCCCTGGCTGAATTACTGAAACAAGATGCTGCACTTAGAGGAGTCTTTGGAGAGGCAGAGGGAGAGAAAGAGAGGTGGGGGAGAGAGAAACACTTTTAGGGACATGGGTGCCATTTAGACTAGGACCATCTTCTCACAGAAAGCCACTAAAAGCAGTGAATGATCCTCTTCCTGTCCCAGGCTGGGAGTTGGTTAGCCTCCCGTGGTTAAGTGAATACAGAAAATACACTCAGGTTTGAGGTCAAAGCAAGATCATTAAAAACAATATTAATTTCTGAAATCCAAGCACAACAGTCATTCACATTCACCCCGAACTTGGCCTGAGCACACTTGACTGCTACTGTGTGTGTGTGTCCAAAAGCACGAGACCTACATGGCTACACGGATCCAATCTGATGTTGTTTTCTGACTTCATAATGTCAAATGGGTGTTGTTTAACATCCACACCAGATTTTATTGTCTGAACTATGAAGATGAAAATGAAGCCCGCTCGTTTGGTAGATAGAACGTGGTGCTTAAGGGACCCAATCCCTGTAAGTGCCATTAAGTGGAAATTGCCGTTCACATATTCCAGTGGTTTGATTAATTACACTCTCTCATGTGCTTTCATAAAGGCCCAATGAAATATGGGGAGCAAATTGCATTGTGTTCCTGTATCCTGTTATGTAAAAGCAGTTTAATTATTGACACATGTTTTGCCACCTGGCAGGGGAGAGGATGGTTGGACATGAATAGAAATCAAACAATAGATATTATGGAAGGGTAGAGCTAGCACTTGAGATGCCATGTGTTTCCGTATCTGTGACTCACTTTATGTCCCCTTCTTCACCTCGCCTCAGGTCCTCCTCCTGAATCAGAGCAAAGAGCAGTCATGATCAGCTGTGTGTGTCAAAGTTGTAAGGGAAGCATTATGTGGAAGTGAGCCACTTTGAAACCTGTTTAACTTTGGAAGGCAGGACTGCTTTTTTAAAGGTCTCTTCTAATAAATGTGTAGTTAATGCGATATTTTGTGAAGGCTGCACAGTCTCTCTAGAGAATTAAAAGATCCCTGCTGGCTTTGTGTGATATCTTAAGATAGCTCTTTTTTTGATCAGAGTAAAGACGCTGCTTAACTACTGATACACTTTGAACTCAAGGAAGCGGTGTGAGAAGACAACAAGCAAAGTTGCAGTTTTAACATAAATGTCTTTATTCCCCTTTTCTTTCTTTTTTCTTTGTTCTTAGACAAGAGCAGTGCCCTCTACTGCCTTGGAGACTGAATAACAGGAGCGTTTCAGTGCAGTGCTTGCCTTCTGTTGTAGCCAGTAGTACTTAGGCTCCACTCTATTCTGTATTCTACAGTGTATGTGGAGGTATTAGCTCATAAAACCCTCCTACTGTCATATGAACCCGCTGCAGTCCCTGAGCTCTATATGAACAGCAGGGCTCTGATACTTAGTCCCAAGCTGTTCCTGTTTGCCCAAAACGATCAGGCCTGGCCTCGTGCTCTCTACCTGATCTAGTTGACTGGGCTGTGTAAGTTAGGTAGGCAGTCCCTGTCTCCATCCCCCCTCCTCCCTCCCAATATGCACTTGGACCCGGGCTCAGGCTGCACCTTTTGTGTTCCACAGGGATAAGGGGGCCAGATGGAGGAATTTGATTAACCAGCAGTGGAGGACCAAATGTTCAATTGGATACAGAACCAGTTGGAAGACGGGAGGGAGCGAGGGATGAGGCGGGGTAGAGGGAGAAATCTAAAATGGCTGGTCATGTGCACCGGCCAACACTTTGCAAAGGGGAGCCCAAACAGACACTGAGGTGTAGTAATGCAGAAGCCCTTTTCCAAGTACCAGCTGGGCCTTTTAGGAGCCTCTATCCCCACAGCAGACACACGGCAGCCTCCAAGCAGCTTGACTTTACCATATGTGGAACTTTTTTATGCTCCACCTGGTTTCCCCAGGGGACCTGTGCCGCTGGGATGCCGGAGGCAGGTGAATTGCTCTTAATGCAAGGCACTGAATCACTAGGCCAACAACACGAGGGAAGTGCCTAGGGAGAGGAAATGGATCTGCAGAAAGACTGGCGCGGACTGGCACGACCTTGGAGCTAGTGCCCGCTGTGGAGCAGAAAACTGTGTGACGTATCACTGTGCCTCGTCTTTAATAATATCCACACTTAGATTTCGTGCACAACGTTATGTATTATTTCACAAAGTGTTTTTTTTTCCAAAATGGAACTGTTCCATTTGTAAACTGGCTTTAGTTTAGAGCTTCTGTACTATTGCCTGAATTTCTCCCCATTTTTCTTATTTCCCTTTGTAGCATTTTTTTCTTAGAATAATTTACTGATTCTCATAGATTTTGGTTTATGAAATACATATTGTGCGCAGTTTGCTAATATTTCTATGCACTCCTGCTTAAATCTAAGCTACATCGTAGCTTCAGTTGTTTCTACTCCCTTACACAGTTTTCAGAGTGCCGACTTCCAGGACAGGTACTGTAGGTCGAATGAGGGAAAATTTGGCCAAGACAGTGAGGCTGTGGTCACTCTCCTGCCTGCACCTGTCCTACTGAGTCTGTGGCAAAAAGCCAGAGGTCAGGGGTCACCACAGGGGGCTGTCAAGGTCAAAGGTTTATCACTCTCCAAGGGGTCCTGGAGCCATCACTCAGACCCTACAGTACACATGATCTGCCCAGTTGAGGTTTTTTTTTTTTTTCCTTCCCCTACTTTTTCTAATCCCTCCAAATGGCTCGGGCAAAACTCCTGACAGCAGCAAGAGAAACAAACTGTGGGGTGTGGAGCTCTAAGCCATCAGCTGGAGATTTCACTTTGAAAAGATTCCCTTTTACTCACTGCCCTTTCCACCAATCAGAGGGCTCGCCAGAGTCCAGGCACCCAGAGCTGCTGCCCTCTGACCCTGCCAGCGGTTGTTGGTTTATTTTGTTTGGGCATTTTGGAGAGGATGGGGCTGTTTTTGACAGTTCAGGCAGCAGGACTTGGATAAGGTCTTTAGCAAAGACAGCCAGAGAGGGTGAGTTTCACAGCTCGAAAAAAGGCACAAGCTATCCTGAGCTGGTTTTTGCAGTTTCGGTACTGCACTCATATTGCTGGAGAGGTTGTCATATTCATTGAGACATGTGGAAAATGGCCCATTTTGGAGGGGAAATAGGGGCCATTCATGCAAAGTCAATCCCATCAAGGAGACAGAAATTCCTCGATACCCATGTTTATGCAGCTGTGCCCGGCGATCAAATTACACCAGCCCTCTTGTAACAACCTCGCCTCCTTCTGCCCTTTCTGCTTGTTCCCCCTGACCTCCTCTGAATATGAAAGGAGCCTCAGATGGGTTTCGCCATCACCGGGGAGCAAGGGAGAGGCAAGGAGACAAAAGGGGGCACCTAACCTAGAGTTTTACCTACCCGCAACAGTAATTGGGTCAAAGCCACGGAGCTTCCATGGGTCAGTGGAGGGGCCCGTCATATGAGGGGCACATAGGGGCAGTCAAAGAAGGCCCATCCCCAGAGAAGAAGTACTAACCGTCATGCTGTAGCACCAACTCTGACAGACCGCAGGGAACGGACCCACCGCATCGAGCTTGTCAGCTGTTCCGGCAGCGCGGAGCGATCGTGGAGCCCTCCACTGGGAGTGTATTACTGAAGGCTTTTCTTCTCTGCCTCTGTGTTTTATTTTTTTGGGTGGGGAGGGCAGGGTTGCAAGTCTGTGTGCAGGAGGAGGTGTTGAGGGGTATAATTTAGAGCACAGAGGGAGCTTCGTCTCTCCATCTTATGATTTGGAGGTGAAGACAAGCGCCCTCGGGGGCCCCCTGTCAGAGCTTTTGGGCGCACTCAATGCAGACTTCAATAAAAACACACAAAAAGAATTCCCCCACAAGGGCGCCCGGCTGAATTGCTGACGCCAATGTAAAAGATTCAGTTTTCTGTGAATCATTTAGTACAGCGACCCTGAGCTCTCTACACAACGTGACAATAACAGGAAACCCCCCTCTGTCCTCCTCATCATGAAAAAATGAGACTTGCAACAAACCCGGAGAATGCAGAATTATTTTTTTCACACATACAATTTCACACATCGATCACCCTCTGCCACTCCTCCATTTTCCTCTTCCCCTCCCATCTCTCACTCCTCTTCTCTTTCCTCCTCTCACTGTATTCCTGTCATGACAAATGTCAAACACAGTCAGTTAGGAGAGCGTTGGGGTTTTTTTCCCCCTTTTTTTTTTCCTCTTCTTCTTTTTGGTAACCAAGAGTTTGCCAAGTCGAATGTGCGCTGGGACAAGACTGCTGCAGAAGCATCACATTGGAGCATCAGCATCAGATATTTCTGTGAAAGTAACAGAAATGTTTGAAGGTGTTGTCACAAGCTCACAGGTTCCTGCTGTTTGTGTGCACCAG
The DNA here is from genome assembly GCA_015107715.1 of Tylochromis polylepis. Classification (NCBI taxonomy): domain Eukaryota; kingdom Metazoa; phylum Chordata; class Actinopteri; order Cichliformes; family Cichlidae; genus Tylochromis; species Tylochromis polylepis. The sequence continues at coordinate 50,280 of VVHJ01021490.1, forward strand.
AGGGAAATGGCGCCTTCTCAGCCCTTTTGTCTCCTCCCTCCCTATTGTTGTTTTTAAACTTATTTCTCTGTTTAGTTGTTATCACTTTTATTGTGGTTAAGAATCTCAGCATGGCTGTTTTTGTGGGTTTTGACAGAGGGGGTTGGTGTTATAGTCAGAGTTAAAATTAGAGGAGTTGCTTTTCTGTGTGACTTGGAGACATGTCATCTTCTGGAAGCAGTGGGGAGTCTGTCAGTCACAGCCATGGTGTGTTTTAATCATCTCTGTCCCACTTGGTGAAGCGCTGACGGTTAGAGTGAGGGTTACCTCCCCTGGACAATACCAGTATGCTAGAATCTCATACACTCTGATGTCAGACATAGCAGCCAGTTAAGAAATATGAGACGTTTCTTCCTCAAGTTAATCCTGCAAATTCAATGGGGGAATCAAGCAATGTCTGGTGAATCTGAAGATATATCGCAAGTGTGTTTGAAGGGTTTTCTGATCTTTCAAAAGATATGACAGCTGGAAGGAGATTGGCAACAAAATAGCAGGAGTTTGTCACTATAATAAGAGCATGACGCTGATAGAATAATCAAAACCCACGACATCTTAGAAGCTTAATGAGTGGGGGCTCCCCCCAAGCGAGCAATAATAATAGTGTTTTGTAATTCTATCGCCATTATAATGATACTCTAAGGAATTTTAAATAGACATTTCTTTGTAAAACAAAGTAGGTTAGACTGCAAATTATATTTTCCATAATGAAGCAGCTGTGACTACAAGCATGTATTTACAGTGCTTGCATGTGACGACACTATAAGAGTTAGGCCACACTGGCCTTTTTCACAGGACGCCCATCCAGCTTGTTCTCCTTTAACCCCTATCTGAGCATGCTCCCTGTTGTCCTCTCCAGAGATATGGCTTCTCATTTCTGAGAGCATCCTCTGACAGTCTTAATGGACAAGTATTCGCTACGAGGATTGGAGAGCTCTCGCTGAAAAGACCACTCTCGTCATCTCTAGAATAAGTATGGTTTTCTCCTCTCTTCTTCTGTCTCAAACCCATCTAAGGTTGCTTTTAGGGGCAGAAATTAAACCGAGCCTTTAGAGAGCAATGAAAACAGAAAACAAGGGTGGAGAGGGGATGCTTTTGATGCCACCTTAATGTCAAACAAACACTGTACAACAGAAAGTATTTAAATATTAAAGGATAAATTGCAAATGCATTAACAAATATGAATCCTAAATATCATTTTCGCTTGCAGATGCATGACATAAGCCACTAAATTGAGCTTTAAACAGAAGTACTTAGAAAAATATTCCTGCAAGCCCCCAAGCAATTAGTCCAGCTGCCTGCCTTTGTCCACCTACCCATTGTGTTCTTTGTAAAAACCATTCTCTTACACCTCCACTTACTCCATCCTTTGAGACGCCATTGGAAATCCAGGGCTCTGAGTTGAACCCACAGTTGGTTTAAGTGTAATGAAATGTATGTCATGTCTCTGGCTCTCTCCCTCTGGCTTCCCCTCACCCCTGGCCCCCTGAAAGCACTGCCTTTGACAGGAAGGCCTCTGTGGCTTCCACTGCAGTGATCTTTAGCCCCTTCAGGTCCCACTGACTATTTAGGACGTCCCTGTGATTTGAGGGTGGACTCAACCGTCCGCACATGTTTCAGAGCACCAAGTGATAGACAGATAATAGACAGATAGATGAGAGTGGGAGCCTTGGACAGCTAAACAAGCCCTGTGGGAAATTTTACCCTGATTCCCAACTGCATTTTATAACAAATAACCTCTATCCTGTTACTATTTATTAATGTTTTACAGTACGCTTACTGAAAACACCAAGTTGGCGATGCTTATCGTACACACTGGGAGCCTAGCAATGTGCACATTTACCCTGCGGTTTATGCCGTTTATCTGTTATGTGTGTTCTGTCCTACATTGTGCACATTATAGAGACCCCGTGGTAACAGAAGTCAGATGCAGTGTCTGTAAGAGGACGCAAGCTGAGCCATTTCAGATGATGCACATTTAAATTTGTACATATATTGACTATGGAGTTCTCCATTTATTTACCATACATTCAATCTTTATGCAGATGAGGGTGAACGCATCATGCATGGCACACCTAGGTTGCATCTCGATGTGTGTATCTTTATGAGGCTTTTTTTTTGTTTTGTTTTTTTATTTACCTGAAGCTTTGTGAACGTGAGACTCTTATGTGTCTGTGCATGGATATTGCAGCTTGGAGAGCGTGTGCATGTCCACTATATTAGACGGAGCGTGCGAGGGGTGCCTCAGCGTGAGTGTACTGCTGTCTGTTCAGAGCTCTCTGCACCAGCAGGGTGCGCCATTCCAATTTACCCATCAGCCGTGGAGGTAGGGGGTAAAAGTGCGGGGCAGCGCTGTCGGAGATTTCACATTCGAGGGACGAGATTACCAGTCAGGGGACCCCTGTGTAGAGGTGATGAGGGAGGGCGACTGCAGGGGCACAGTGTGAGGGAGTTGGGGCTGTTGGGGGATGGGGGAAGGGGGAGGGCAACAAGACTCCAGCACCACCCTGGAATCCATGGGCTCTCTGTTTTCTGGGGAGGATAGCTGCCAAGCTGCACATCTGTTTGACACCAGGCGCTGTGGTATGGCAGTCAGGGGCTGTCTGTCCCGATTCACATCTCTTCGCCCTCTAGTTTGTTGTAAGGATCTGGACAACTTTTGAAGCCTATCTCTTTTGAAATCCTTCTTAAAACTGTGCAGGTTTTTGGAAAAGAAAACCAGAAATAAAGGATAGATGGAGTCTCACTTTCATAATGGCAAATATTTATCCTTCTACCTCTCTTTTTTTTATTTCCTCTAATCATATGCTCATAAAAGATCTGTATATCCTAAAACTCTAGAGCATAATCATGGCATTAAAAATCATCTTTAGCAGTTACCTCAGGCCCACAGACCAAGCCTGCTTTTGGCTGTACTCACTCAGTCTGTATTTGAGTGTCAGCCAAGTCAGCCGTGGCTGCTCCAGAGACCCAGAAGTCTGTTGGGGAGACAGGACATTCCAAACAGCATAACTCATTCTTTACACCATCTCTACTGCCATTAGTTAATTATATGCAGGTGTTTTCCTTTCTGTTTTTTTGTTGTTGTTGTTGGTTGTTTTTGTTTGTAGATCTAATAAAAATGTGACCAAAGTACATAAAGCCAGAAACACAGTGAAAAAGAAAGGGAGAGATAGTGTGGAGGAAGTGGCTGAATGTGCTGCGTGAAGCAAATTATTGCCCCCATGTAGATTCATCAGTTCTCCCTGCTGGATTAAGGAAGGGCCTTTCTAATGAAGTTCGCCCCGTCAAAATGAAGGGACTAATTCTGATTTAGCTGAGGTAATGAACTTCCCCTCTCCTAGTGA
>VVHJ01021490.1:63312-82074 GCA_015107715.1 Tylochromis polylepis
GGGGGGGGGGGGGGGGGGGGGGGGGGGGGGGGTAAGTTGTAGATGGTGGATGAGGAGAGACAAAATAGAGGAGAAAAGGAGACAAAACTTAGAGGAAACTGAGAAGGTTGCAACTGGCAAGTTTGGATGTGAGATGAAAGGAGGGAAGTGGAGGAGGAAAAGAGAACTGTGTAGGGGAGGGAGGGTAAATGGAGAGAGGTCCATAAGCCCCTGGATGATGAGAGAGAGGCTGACTCTCCCAGGACAGATTTGACAGGTTTCAGAAGTGGGGGAGCCTGCAGCTAGAAGTGTCTGCCTGCACCCTTAGGAGCAGTAGTGAGGGCTGGTGTGGAAATTGTGATTGGGAATATGTGCTTAAGACAAACAAAACAGAAGAAAGTGTGCCTGATGAAAGTCCTGTGTATGTGTGTGCGCGGGTGTGTGTCTGTATGTGTGTGTATATGTATACACTTTTCTTTTACTTATGTCACAGCGTGAAGTAGAAACTTAAAAAACTAGAGAAGGCGCTGCTTTAAAATCCACACGAGTCTGACAACTACAGTAGTTTAATTAGGGGTTTTTTTGTTTAGTTGCTGTGCGTGTTTCCACTGGTGCTTGATGTTAGAATTATGACATTTTACCAGCAAAAACAAATAAGACACACGGGCTTAGCCTTCACCCGAAATTTTGCCGTTATCTGCTCCATATCAACTCGCACGGCCGACTTATTTGTGGTGCCTCGAAACTCTTGTATCGGTCTCTGCATTGTGAACCCTTGGATTAAGCAGGAACTAGTACATGTAGGCTAGATGAATAAATAAATGAAAAAGGAGAAGGGGGGGAGGATAAACTTATTTTTCCTCTTTGCACAAACAGCTTAGTATTGGTGCAGTGCAGCCTGCAGAGAGCACCACCCTGCCAAAATAAAGATGAGCTGGGGCCTGTAGTAAAGGAGACGTCTGCCATGGGCGGCCCCTGAGATCTAATCAGAGGGCTTAATATCCCCCACAGCGAGGAGACCTTGGCCCCTCAGCCCCCTCAGCCCTGACACCCCTGACGCCCAACCCGGCTCAGCGCTCTGTTCAGCTCTGCTCTGCTCCGGCTCCACAGCCAACAAACTCCACAAAGTTCTCTCTTTCCCCCTCTCGCTCCCTCGCTCATACTCAGCAGGGAGAGACACAATGGGCAGCCACTGATCCTGTTTGGATGTGGTTTTGGATTATTTCTTCCTTGTTTTTCTATGTCCTCATTTTAACCCTCTAGGAAGACATGCCTGTGTTCCTCCTCTAAATGGGCAATGCAATGGCATATTTTATATCTGACTCATGCTGCCAAATGCCAATGCAATGTCCCCCCATTGCCCATTTCAGCTTATCCCTTTATTACACATTGCATGCTAATTTGAAAAACAACGACGAAGACAAAGGACTCCAAATTTGAACCCTGCTGTTAATTAAATGTTTGCCACAGTAAATATTAGTGATCGCTGATTCTTGCAATCATCTTTAGTAAACATAAATACAGCCCGAGCCTTTAAAAATGTCAAAACAGACCTATATAAATGAGCAGAAAAGTATTTATTGGACTTACACTGGCATTAAAACATTTTAGGCCCCCGGTGCTTTAAATCAGCTGTCACTTCCCAGTTGTGTGTAAGTGACTGCCAAGCTATAAATTGATAAATGCATTGCTGATTAAATGTAACTCTTACTGGAAGTGGACCAGAGATATATGTAAATAGCAAGAAACAGCTAACTTGACATCTCAGTTGTGTTTGGCCCTATTGTACAGTATTTGAAGGCCCCCCAAGTCTCAAATCCATTTTTATTTTTGCTGTATTGACTTTTTTCTCCTCTAGCCAAAGACATAATGAAGGCTTCCTGCAGCTGCTGTGACCTGTTTCTGTACAGTATATGCAGACAAAACACAGCTAAAGAAATAGGCTATTGTTTATCAGCACATTATTTTTCCTTTCTAAGCGTGTATTCCCCACAAAGAAAATTGTCATCGTTTTTGGAGCATAACAGAGGCATAAATGTGCATGATAGCCAAGGCCTTAACCTTGAGCGGTAGTATTTTGTAACCCAACTGTAAAAGCAGCCATGTAGTTATGTTTATCCTCATATCGCCGCAGCCATTAGTTTCAGAAATGGACCATGGAGTTGTTTGTCAATTAGAGGAGGTTTGTTCATTTCTGGTTTAACATGCTGCCATGTTCCAGAGACAGCTGTCACCCAGGCATTAGCAGTCTGAAGGCATCACAGCACTGCGTCTGCTTTGGATCTAAACTTTTATTTCCCAGGTCAGGCGTGTGACATTCGATGCGTCTCAAGTCTATATGACTCAGTAATTAATAACCACACTCTCACATGAGCTCAAATTGGGACACGCTGAAGTTGCGGGGCCCCGCCAAGGGGGTTGCAGCGACCTCCCCAAAGCAATTGCCAGCAGATACCTCACCTTTTGTGGCTTTGCTTGCATGCATTAGAAGAAGTTATTTTGAGCTGTAAGAAATTCAAATGAAGCCCCCACATGCTAACTTTTCCAGAGCATCCAGACCTTTGAGATTAGACAGCCATCCTTAAAGCACAAGGGTCTGGGATAACAAACGGCATGTTTGAAGTGCTCCTTAGAGAATGCAGACACACATACACACACCTACACACACACACACACGCACACATGCCAGACACATACGCTCAAGACACACACAGTTGTGTCCCCCTTAGCGTCTCAGCGTGGACTATGGCTTAATTAAAGCACAAATGTATGGTATATGTTTTAAGTACCAGCAAGTTGTGTGTTTCCATGATGGTGAATGTAGTCTGCATGAATAAATAGCGCAACACCATGAATATTTATACTGTCAATATAATTAGCGATGTAGACTAATGGAGGCCATGTTTTGCACTTGAAGCCATGCCAATTTTTGCGGTTGTTTATTTTCCGGCTTGTTGTCCCCACAGTAGCGCTAAATAAAGAGCATCGTTATTCTCAAAACATTATGCATCCGCTAGCTCTGGTGCCATGCGTATGACCACTGCAGTTTTACTTTTAACACCTAAATTGTTCTCTGTTGTTTTTGGGCGGCTCGTAGTGCATTCATTTGTTTGTGTTTAACTTATTTTTCTTGCCATTTAACATAGTCTGCTTTTGATTTTCGTTCAGGCTAATGCACTCAGGATGTCACCTCAATGCAGGCAACAACACCTTTCTTTCAGTGATAATAATAATCAATAATAATCAATAATAAGAAGCAGCAAAAACAAAAACAAAAAAGTCATAATCTTGCAGTGTGTAAAATGTATGCTAATATTTATCAATTTCTTCTTTACCCTTTGACCCCCCCCCCCCCCCCCCCCCCCCCCCCCCCCACCCCACCCCCTACCTTTCTCATGTATGTGAGCAGTGTTTGTCCAGGCCAATAAGCTCCAGCAGCACATCTTCTCTGCCCACGGACAGGAGGATAAGATCTATGACTGCTCACAGTGCCCGCAGAAGTTCTTCTTCCAGACAGAGTTACAGGTGAGCCTTGGGCCGGGGGGAGCTGAAGGGGCCTCTAGCAGAAACAGTGACTGCTAATCACACATGACAGCTTAACAAACACTAAACACCGCTCACAGCACTCTGGTTATCCCCCTCCATCCCGGCTGGGATGAGAGACTCAGAAGGAATTATTTCAGTCCGTTTCCAAAACTCATTTGTGATGTGCAGATATGATTTGATTTGCTTATTAGACCAGCAGAGCACTAAAATATCTGGAATTAGAGGATTAGTGGAATGTTCGTTTTTGAAGAGGTAATTACATACGGTGCAGAGGCAAAAACACAGTTGAGTCAATATGCCTGCATCTCCCCTTCTAATCACAGAGGAGGCCTCGTGGCTAAATATGAGCTTTGTCCTCTGGGAGACCGTATCTGCCCTTCAACAAAGTTAGTAGTTGGACTTATGAACTCGCAATGTTAGCGAGATAATCCATTTTCTAGCAATCTTTTTCCATGGTCCTTGGAGAACCTGAAAAAATGAAACAAACCTTATTATATTATTTCACTGTGGTGGTGCTTTCAAGCAGCTCTGTTTTGTTTGGGGGATTCTTTATCATACACATGGCACACTTCTCATATCCACCTTTTTTTTTCTTACTTTTTTGAAACTAAATCATTAAAATATGAGCGGTCTTAAAAGAACACTATGTTCAGCGTAATCACTTAAAGTATTTTAATTCACCTTAAAGTGCTAAGAGAAACCAGTAGCCCCTGACCATATCCTCCATGTGCATCTATTTGAAATTTGGATTAGCTGCACCATGTATTAGCCGGGTAGCTAGTGGAAATATCCAGGGCTCGGCTGGCGATTGATCAGCAATGATTTTCATATTGAGATTCAGGTTGTAAACACAGAGGTGTGTGTCTGCCAGGAGGAAGGTGAATGCGATCATTATCTGCTGGTCATTTGAGCATACAAACATGAATAAAACAAGTCCTGATCCACTGACATGCAACTCCACTGCAGAGAAGATTATTTAACAAGGCTCGCACTCCACCAAACTGCCAATGTGGAAGCCTTTCATTCACTTCAAGCTCTGCTATTTATCACATTTTCATCTCTCATTGGTACAAATGTTCTCTATATAGCGAGGGTTGTAGCAGGTACCTGTAAACAATCTCAAATAACCTGGGGATGTTTTCCTACTTTTTTTTTTTTTTGTCTGACATTTTTTGGAATGAAGTGATCTCCACCTCCCGGAGGTGATGTTTCATGCATGATTATATTGTTTTACTCTGTGTGAAGAGACAAGAGCAGAACATGAAAGACCTATGGCACTCTCTTGTGAAACAGGGGGTTATGAAAGGAGAGCAGGAACGAGCTTGGGGGATAAGACGATCATTATGCTCAACATGTGCCATGCTCTCAAGGCAGTCCCATGTGTCTGCATGCTCACAGTCTCAAACATATATGTAGCACATATAGATACAAATATGTGCGCTGCTTTCTTATGCAAAAACAGCGACTTTTTTGTATACATGCCATGGCCAGCTCCAATCTTCAAGCTATTTTTTCACATTTTTATATTAGTATGCAAAAAATCGATTCAGTAATGTTGGATTTGCTGCATCGCCCAGTTAAAACCTTACAAAGAGTGCAGGTTGGAGGCTTGTTTTTTAGTTGCTGTTTGTTTGCGGTTGCCATTTCCCATGCATCACACTTCAAAATGTCTCACTGACACAGGGCAGTCGTTTGTCAGTCTGTCAGAAGTGGAGCTGTCTTCCAGCAGTGAGAGCTCTCTCTCTTCACCGGGTCTTGAGTTTGGAGTTTCTCCCTATTTCTCCCTGACACTCTGGCCCACTCACCGGCTGCCTGGGCTCCTCATCTCTCACAGTAGTCGGAGGGGTCAAAGGGCCGGTGCAAGCTGGGAGAAGGAGCGGCGAGAGGGAGAGCTGCCACGGCAGGTAAAGGGAAGCAGGAAAGATATTTTATTAATTTGCTGCTGAGATCCTGAAACAGACCAAAGGCTGTGACAGGTATCCAGCGCACCACTCCACATCATCCCCCCACCACCTCCCCCTGTGAACTCTACCCTGCAAGGGGCTAGCCAATTTTCGCCAGCCTGTCGAGATGGATGATGGGAGAGCATCCGTCTAATCAGCCCTCCTAGGACCCCCCGCCCAGCCACCCCCCTCAGACTGGCCAGATTGACTGACTCCTGGGCCTGTGTGCCCCAGAATCCATATTCCAATGGAGAATAATCTCTCTTTCTCTTCTTCACCTTCCCTCCATTTCTCCATTTCTCTCACAAAAATAAGCTGTGAGACGCATAGACCATCCTTCCCTTCGAAGATCTCCGGAGGACTCCCCTTTACCATCACAAACTCACACAGCCTCCACCCTGCGCATCCCTTTCCCTCAAATATGGAGCAGTCTAGATATTTCATGAAGTGCTGATAGGGAGGGCAAGGAGGCTGGCTGTGCACTGCTCTCTCTGACCCTCAACTTCTGCCCACCCCTTGAGCAACAAACAGACATAGCTTCACTACAGAATACACTCCCACCAAAATAAGATCCCCTGTCTTCCCGTTGCTGCCGTCCCCTTTTGAGAAAAAAAATGTCCCTGGGTTCTAATAAAGGCCATATTGCAATGTGAAACTTGATAATGAACTTCCTTTCCCCTTCATGTTGCCGTCGGATACAGTAGCTTTTCACATTGCAGAAAGAACAGAGCCACTGACAATGCTGCTAGGCTGGATTAATTAGCCAGATTCATTAACTGATGGATGCGCAGTATTAGCCAGAGCTTAAATCTGACATTTCTCTGAGTGCAGTTCGTTTGTGAAGAAACGCACAAGTTCAGCTCTTGTACCACAGTATACTGGAGGGCTGCAATCATAGGATTCTCTCCCAATGATCTCAATTTCTCCAAAGACAAGACAATGAGGCTGAAGTTATACAACAGTCAAGATGACATTTTCTGTGTGAGACTCCCTTGTTCCTTTTAGGCTGGGGTTGTCTCTGCTCCTTCCATCCTCCGGTTTCATTATCATTCCTTGGAAGTGACATGAGAGTTTAAGTCGTGTGTTAAGTCGCTCCGTGATCGACGGAGGAGTGGAAGGACTGGGATGCTGCATGTCTTCTCCCTCTCTCCTCAGACGCCCGCAGGACACATACCTTAATTGGAGTGTCTTTTAAAAGGATTCCTTCAAAGACAATTCAAAGCTCCCTGGCCTTAATGAGTCCTGAAAGTGACAAGAGCACTTCTGCATCATGTTCTACTTCCCCACACAAATGAGATTCTCCTCTCCCCGTGTGATACCCATTATTGCCAAGCTGTGTCCAATTCTGCTGTTTTAATTAAGCATATTTATAGGCCTCGCGGTCACCAGGTCATTGTAAACAGCTATGTATGTCATAACATGTGTCCAGGATAGAAAATAGGGAGAAAAAGGGGACTGATGGACACCAGGTGAGAAGAAGGGGGTAGCTGAATTAGATGGAAATAATTGTTGCCAAAGAAATCAGTGCAGTGTATGCTTTGTGCATTACAATGTAGCAAATGTCTGGAGTTGATTCTCTGAGTGATGGATCTTTAAAAAAAAGAAAAACAATATTTTTGGTTTTTATTTCCCTCCTTCCTTTTCATGAAGCATTCTTCAGTCTGAAGCACAGAGACCCAATTCCCCAGAAGTTATTCTTTCTTTTTTTCTTTTTTTTAACCTCATGAATTTTAAAATATGCCCCGAAAAAATGCCCTAACTGCCCCGAGTCCCAAACGTGCAAAAAAAAAAAAAAAAAAAGCAAAGCTTCATGTGTTTGTCCCTAAGTGGTGCTCAAACACCAAATTTTCTCTGAATATCTTGATCTGCCAAGTGTGACAGCTCTTCACGCTTTTGGAAGTTGCATATATATTTATATATATTTCCTTTCATATGACAACTTGTTTTCTTCTTCATCACCCCAGGTGCTCCGCATCCTGTCACCATTTCAAAAAAAGTTGCACTACAAAATAAAAGAACAAGGAATTAGGAAGAAAGTAACGGTGGCTTTTGTGAGGTGCCATCATTAATATTTTCGCTTATTTGTAATTACACTGTACACACACGGCTCCGCACTGTAAACGGGGACATAAACACTCTTAGACGACTAGTGATGAATCACTGGTGTTCTAGTTTTGTAGGTGGATCAGAATTAGACAGCATGACAGACCTAATGATCCTGGGAGGATATTTTTTTTCTTGGTGTGAGAGTATGTTTGTGTGTATACATCTGTGTGCGTGTTGTATGTATTTGTCTTTGTCTCCATCTCTCCCAGGGTCTGATATGTGCATGCAAACACAGTGTCTGGAGGGAGACATGACAAAAACTCCCAGAAGCCTTTGAGCCACTCTTTTTTTTTTTTTTTCCTTTTTCCTCTGTTGCACCACTGGGGAAAGTTAAATCCAAACAAAAGAGGAGACGCTTGGTGTACTGTGCTAGAATCCATCACCGGATCTCTCCCTCAAACATGTCTCCTTTACTTTTTTTTAGTTGACTTTTTCCAGCAACTTTGATAAAATACGATTTCAAGCACTTCCCAGGAAACTCACTACAGGTTTAATTTACTCTCCGTGGTGATCTGATTTTTCAAGTGTCTGTTATGCTGTTGATGTTAACAAAATGCAACAGAGGCCAAAATAAACAGCATAGAACAATTATTCCCCCGTCATATTCGCACATCATAACAGCCAAGTAATTTGACTCTTCAGCTCTGGAAAAGCATGCTGAATGGCACCAATTGTGGGTCAATTAAAAGTTTATTTTGCGATTTGCTCCTCTATTTTGGTGAGGAAAACGTCGCCTTCGTGTGAAAGCGTGGAAGTGCAAGAGAAAATATAGTCCTCAAATAAATCGCTGCATTTGTGAAGTGGCATATCTACTGTAGCGGCGCTGAAGAGGCGGGGGGGCGCTCTGTAGTATCCCTAGTCAAAGTCTGTCCCTGACTGAAGTGGTTAAATGTGAAAGTAATTGTGTTTTGTTTCTGGGACTGACATGTGGAACCCCATGGACCCCATCTCCCTCCTAGTGACAGGCAGAGATCCTCCCCCCTCGCTCTGTCTAATTAGAGGATGTAGCCCAGGGCTCATGTCCCAGGAAGACCCATCCCCCTCCCAAGATGGCTCCCCTAAGAAAGCCCTTAATTGGGTTCTTTAGTCATAGTCTTCATTTTGGCTGGAAAGGCATCTGTGTGTTGCTATCACCTCAGAATACAGTTTGTATCGCTCTCTTGTGTTTTTTTTTTCGTTCTCTCTTTTTCTGCCTCTTGCTGGCCCTCTTTCTATTGCTTTTCCTCTCTCCCCTCTCCCCGTCTCCCACTCTCTCCTCACTTAATGAGGCCCCATAATAACACAGCAGTTGTGCAGTTGTTTTGCTACCTCAGTCAAACAGCGGGATCACTGCATAGTGTGTTTCTAGTACCATTCACTTGTCTACTTAGACAGGGTAATGAGTATCATTTGGAGCTACAAAGCACCAGCTCACAAAAAAGGGTGGTCAGTCATCTCCAGTTACACCTCAGAAGTATTTGGTTGGGGTAGTTAGACATCTAATCAAAGCTTTTTTTGAACACTATGGATTTATTATATATTTTTACAACTGTTCGGTGTGGAAATGACTCACGTGGAAGACGCTGAAATCCATTGCTGTTGTCAACTCTACCCTGGCGTTTTGCTGTTACTGTATGACTACGACTCCCCGGGCACCTCACTTCAAACAAGGCAGTCTGTTACCAAGGAGACCAGGCCGGTTGTGGCATAACAGTGTTTGGGGTCAACCCTCCCTACGGCCTGATAAGTGATGACTGTGGAGAATGCCAACCGCTGTATTATTTATTTATTTGATTGTGTTCTTCATTGGCTAAACTAGCCAGCAGTAAGCCTGGCCTCAGGTCAAAGCAGGAAGGGATTACTCCCTCAGTGGACTGGTCAACAGTAGAGAATGCACAAAGGGAGGACTGAGTCAATACTGGGCCGAGTTCAGCACACCATTAAAGATCAAGAAGGAATGCAACGCTCCCGTCTATCCCCACGGTAGTTTTGAACGAGAAAACATTTTACGTGGCAACAAAGCTTGAATTGCAACTGCAAAAATCACCCGAGAAACAGAGCGGCCATTACTGATCGAAGGCCGCTGTACATCTTTCGGTCGTTACACAAACATAAATGAGCCTAAATAACCAAGTGATTAAATTCCTTCAAGTCAGTCTACAATGTGGAGGCTGCAGAAACGAATGCAGGTTCTTTGTTTTAGTATCGTTTGGTGACATTCTCTCTTATGCCTTAATTAAATTCCTGAGTGATGACTACGGGTATGCGTAGGTCTCAGTGGTTTTGTGCGCCCTCCCCATGCTCCAGATGCAGCTATGCAGACTTACTGCATGCCAGGCATGTGATGTAAAGGCAGAGACTTTCATTCAGAGCTTCGAGGGGGGGATGTTTATAGTTTTGACTAGCTTTTTAAAGCTTTTTTTATTTCATCATAGATAAATAAAATAAGGCACTTGGGCTGCAGGTGTTAAATGGATGTGCTGAACTCTTGCAATAAACAGTTTCTTTAATCTGATCTTTAATCTCCACTGTAAGTAAGTTTGATTTATAGATTGCTGCCAGACCAGCATCTCCAATCATGTAAAGAAATGTTCTAACTCCAAACCTCTAATGTTCTAACTCTATTTTTTTTCTTTTGCTTCCTTTCTCAGCACTAAAATTCACATGTCAGTAACATTATCATAGTGTTTTCTAGCTGTATTTCTTCCTACCTTTGTATGGATTACTAATATAGTAATTATGCTGCTAGTGTAAATGTGATTTTATTATGAACTTCTTAAGATTATAGCTTATTAGCAGCAGTTAAGTCATTTAATTACAGGTCAGTTACATTTTCAGTGGGTGTTTTTTGAGGGTGGCATAATGCGACAGATTCTGGTCTATTCACTAGTCAGCGCTGCACAATGCTTTATTTGTTTGAGGAGCCTTAAATAGGCCATAGCTTATAAAGTCATTATTGTTCGCTCCGCTCTCTAACCACTCAATAAAGCCCGGGTTTAATGTTACATGCCGGATAACACCAGGTAGAAGAGCAGATACAATGTACTTAACATGTGCTCAGCAGGTATTAACATTATGCTAATCAAATATTGTTAGCTTTGTGATTAAGCTTTACATCCTCTCTCTGTGATGTTGGGCAATCTGAAGATTGTCTTTAATACGGCAAGATCAGATGAAAGGGAGAACGTGTCTGCTAGTCCACTGGCCTTCCTCTGCAAAGCTGATGTAAGAGATGCACCTCTGTTGCTTCACTGGAGACCGGGTGCTATCGATGGAGACCAGAGCAATGGGGAACGACATAAAGAATGATTAGTTAATAAATCAGCTCCCTAGCCTGCTTGCTCTTTCCCGGTCTCCACTGTTCCCCAATCGTTCACCATTTTTTTCCCTTGCTCTCTCCTTCTTTGCAACCGCGTTTAATTCCTAAGACATGTTGCACCTGTTTGCATGGGTACACAAGACCCCTGCCGGGTGTTCTCCCTTCTCTTCCACTACCCCTGAGGGCGTTGCAGTAGGGTGATGTAATAAGATGAAAGTGGTGGTTTAACGGTGGCGGGGAGTCGGTGAGAGAACGGGAGAGGAGGAAGAGGCTCGCTCCGAGCCAGTGCAGCCAATGCTCATAAGGGAGAAGCGGGTGCGCATTATTGATCAGTGCAAAATTTAATTTAGTGGAGAATTGACTGCTATGGTTTACCTGAACACTTCTAGTAACTTGGCCCTGCAGCAGGCCTGTGTGGCCAGCAGGTGGTTGAAAGGATCGAGGAGGAGATTAAGGGTTGGATATAAGGGAAGGAAATGGATGATAAGGGGAATGGAAGAGTTTCAGGGGGAATAGGATGGCATTGAAGGAGGGAGTTAAGATGAGAGCTAAAAGGCTTAATGGAGGGCATCTAATCCTAAATTGCAGTGATTCTAGTGTGACACCATTAGTGACATCCTCCTTCCTAGGGCAATGGACATTTTGGTCATTTTGATGTGAATAATACGATTTTATATGTAACGTGACATTTGTTGAAGCGCACCGTGGGTATTTTACTTATCCAACACTTGTGCCGAGGCACTCGAAGAACTTGACAAGGATGAAGACGGGAAAGTGAATTTTCACCCTCCCTCCCTTTTACCACCTTCCGCACTCGTACACAGAACAGTTTATAGCTACTCTGCAGAGTTCAGTATCCACAGAGATAAAGGTATCAGTTTCATTTTCTTTTAATGTTTTTTTTATTCCTCCCTCCCTCTTTTCCTCTATTTCCCTTTAGTCTGCATGGCTGCCACAGCCACTGAAGTCGTTTAACACCGTCCTTGAGAAAGCCCTCAGTGAGAAAACTCCTGGCATGTTTAAGGAAAAGGTAGAATGCAGTGTGTGTCAGACAGAGCTGGGACATGCAGAGGGGGGAGCCATTCCCCAGAGGGGTTATTTTCCCCTCTAATAGCTGTTACGAGCCCTACATTATATCCAAGGAGCTACATTCCTTTGGGGTCCACAGACACACACACACACACACACACATACACCTAGACGCACTGGCACACTCACACAAAGGCATGCACACTCAGTTGAGCACAAATTTTCTCTCTGTGTTTCTCTCTTTCACATACACGCACACACACACACACACACACACACACTCAGTTCTAGCCGCTTTGCTCTCCCCGTGTCAATATCCTGCCATTTGAAGTCACGTACTGCAGGGGCTTCTGGGAGTCGCTGAGGAGCCAGGCTGACGGGTAATGGGCCGCATTCATTAATAAGGTTGCCGTGCTCCTGTCCCTCCTCAGCAACGCCAAGGATGTCTTCACCGGGGGGTAGGGGGTTGGTGGAGTGTGAGGAGGGGGAGGAGGTGAGGTGAGGAGAAAGAGAGAGAGAGAGAGAGAGCATCCCATGGGGAGTCTCCTCCCAGACTCACTTAAAGGAGCTTTATTTCAGCAAGAGAGGAAAGATGGAAGCAGAGGAGCTGTCCGGAGCCGCCTCTCTTTAAAAAAGGGAGCGCAGGGCCCAGGTGAGCTACACTAACCCGTACAGGGGTCACAATCCTGTTCCCCGTCAAACAGCTTATTACCCCACCTGTCGGGAAGTAATCGTCCTAGCTGAAAGGAAAGCTGTCGAGGCGTTTAAATGCTTTATATGGAGGCAGCCGAAAGGGTAAAGAGGGAAGGAATGAATGCAAGGGGGCTAATAGTCGTTCCCTACTGCTGCCCGAGGGATTCTGCACCACTGAAGGTGACTGCTTTGGTAAACCTTCAGACTGAGGTTGCGGTAATCATTTTCGGTTGTATTTGAAAGGGTAGTTAAGCAGTAAAAGTAGTGTAATTTCACATACTTTGATTACTCATTTCCGTGCCTATGTGTAGGGCAAAATGTACGTGTGTACCGAGTGTGTGGATGTGTGTATTTGTGCATGCATGCGTAGTGATGTCTCTGTGACAGGTGTGTCTAGTCCATGCCAGTTTAAAGAGTCCAAGGCTGTGTTTTAAACAGAACACAGCAAGTGGGGCATGTAGTTTGCATTAAAGGGATTAGCAGTCACTTCAAAAGATGACCTGGATTCAGCCCACCAGGGACACCAGTTACACACCCCCTGGTCCACACTCCCTTTAAAGAACCTGGCACAGCTGCCCCACTACAACCACTCTCGACGGTCTGTGTGTGTGCTTGCATAATTTTGGAAGATACAGCACAACAGTGCGATATTGTCAGCTTGTTATCCTGTCATAGTGAATTGTGCACAGTTAGAGACTTAGAAGTGTGGAGGATCAAATCTTCTGAGGCCTTATCTGCGTGTGAAGTATTCCTTTCTTTGGTACATTTACAGCATGTTTAATGCACGTAGGCAGCGGACAGACAGAACTCCAAGGATGATATTCCATCAGGTCTGTCAGTGTGTTGTTATGGATTCGCTTTTGATTGGCTAAGCGGGGTGGGATGTTATCGGTCAGTGGTCTTGTGTCTCTGTGATAGGTTGAGCTTTAACTGTGGTATGGGCCCAAAGCTAACTGCTATTGATCCATAGAGCGATTTGACTTCTTTGCAAGTTAATTAGATGGGAATGACGATGATATTCAAATAATGAGACGACCAAACAACAGTGCTCATGTGTGGATCATGGAATTTGAAAAGAACTGTAAGCTTTGAGAACATCTACAGCCATATAAGGAGGTTTTGTTATGTCTTTTTAATGAAGGGGAAGGATTTTTTTTTTTTCAATTTCTGTTTTTGCGGTGTATGCGATCATAATGTTTTCCCTCTTTCTTTTTGTGTCCTTGTAGAACCACACGTTGACTCAGCACAGCAGCTAACATGGCAAAGCTCAGCACCGTGGCCAAGAACAAGGATCACATGACGCACAGAATTATGCCCGACCACCAATTACCGTCAGTGCAGTTTCCCACTGACTGTCTTGCACTGAAATTTTCAGTTACACCACAAGAAACGATGCCAGAGCAAGAAAAAAGAAAAGCAAAGCAAAGAAAATAAAATAAAAGAAGGAGGGAGGGGAAAGAACAAAAAAGAAACCTCTCAGTAGGCCTACTTTACTAACCATTATTTCAGAAATAAAGAAAAAGCCAACTTGTTTGTACATAGACTTCTTCATGTGTTGCTTAACTACAGCTATATTGCAATCTTATACAGTATTTGCCGATGTACAGTTCAAAATGTTTGTCCCAAAAAAAAACATGAGAGAGAAGGGGGAGGGAGGGAAAGAAAAAAAAGATTCATTACATTGTCAGTCAGACCAGATGGGACTGAAGGAGAAACAGGGTGCCACTGAGAGCATAGGAAACTGTAGGAACTGGTGAGTGTTGTCAGGAAGACTCTTTTCATCAGTGCCACTCCTACTGCGCAGTACGTCACTCTGTATCCTGACATGGTCAATCATTATTGGGTGGAAAAAAAAGAAAAAAGAAAAAAAAGCTCGATTCACCAGCATAGGCTGAAACCTTGTCTGTGTGTTCGTCCTAATATGGCTGCCAGAGGACCAGCTGTGAACTGTTGTGCGACTAATCTGCACTGCCTGCGCTGGAGTTCAGACGAGAGGTGAAAAGGAAAAAAAAAATATTAAAAAATCATCCCAGAGAACAGAAAAAGCAGGACAGAGGACAAGATGCTGATATATGCAAACGCAGTGACACAGATTTGGAAAAGGCTAGTTCCTTCTGTTGGCTCATGAACAGAGGCGTGAAACTCCCATGTGGCTCTCAGAGCGTGGGGAAATCTCCAGCCCACTGATTCAACCTGTACATTTCTGTTATTAATGTTTACTGCTCGTTGAAGCCTGGAGATTACTGGAATATTATTTTTTTTGTTTATGTTTTGTTATCTCTACTTGTTCTCTTTTTTTTCCACAATGGGGAAAGTAAATCCAGTTGAATTTGGGATCATGAACACTGAACACAATTTCGGTCTGTCTCGGGGATATACCGTGGTCACAAAACTCCATCCCTGGCTCTCCTGGAGAGTGCCCAAGTACTTTTCTTGTTGTCGTTTTTTTGGGGTTTTTTTCTTTAACTTTTTTTGTTTGTTTGTTTTGTTTTTTTGCAGTGTCCCATTGCTCTCTGCTCAAGCTGGAAGCCACTGTGGCATCATACACAACTTTAATCCATTCTGTTATGTAAATGTTTTGCATTCATTGAACCTGAGATGCACTTTTGTATGAAACTTTAATGTTTTGACATTTTGATCGAGAATCGTTCGTACGCAGTTTACAGGAAATCACCATCTCCTGGGGCAAAAAGACAGTTATCTCCAATGTTATTAAAATGTATTGTACAAATATGGAGTTCTGTATTTGGCAGACCTCATTTTTTTTGTGTTGCACATGTGATGGAAATATTAAAAACTGTATGAGGAAATGGACTCCATGTCCCTCCATCTTAACAGTCTGTATGTTAGTGTGTGTTGGTGTGTGCGTGTGTGTGTTTGTGTGTGTGTAAGTGAGTGAGAACACAATTAACCCATCAGACGAGACCTATGACAGCATAAACAGGATCATCATCAGATGCTTACACCGCTTTTTTTTTTCATTGTATCAAATTGCATCCTATTTTTTTCTCCCTCCCTCGTGGCTCACACTAACGAACATCTGAGCATCTTAAGGGAGGTCTGTGTTATTAATGACTCCATTACCCATCACCCTGTGCGGTCCCATTCTACACACCCTTGCGCTGGGTCTATTTAGGGAGCCTCCAGCACTCCGGGGGACAGAGGAAAAGATTCTTCTGCCTTTGCCGAATGGGACAAAACCCGCGCAACAACATCTGTCTGTCTCAGTAGATGATTCATCAGCGGTGACACACGAGCAGCATAACATTTGTTGAAGCTTTCAGTTTTGTTTTGAAAAGGCTCAGCGCTGCAGCTCAAAGCACTTTAACTGTGGTGAGTAACAAGACTGAAAAGTGATGGTTCATTTGAAATAAACACTGGATACGGCTTTCGAGTTATACTGTATCTAAAATCTCTGCATACTTAACTGTGTTATAAGAACAATAGGAGGAAAAAAACATGCTTATATGTTATTTTGATCCGTTAAGACCAGAATATATATTAAAAAGCAAGGATGCGATCCCTTTGGATTGGGATTTAAGCTAATTTGTGGCATGATAACAATCACAAGATCTGAGAATTTTATCAAACATCTGTATAATTCAGCTTTTCCTAAACATGCACAACATGAAATGCACATGCCGTCTGTACATCTATTAGGTTTTACAACATTAACATATTGGGGATTGTGGACAGGGCCTCATACAGTGACGGACTTTCACAATGAAGATGCAACCCCTCATCCTAATCGAAAGTGGTACATCCCGGCATTAACTGTCATACCAAATGCAAGCTGGGCATCCATTAAACAACTTTGCTAGCATCTCCCTGTGCCAGGCACTTTTAATAAGCTTCAAGGGCATTTGAACAGGTCCAAAACTTTGCTTTGCCAGAGATGGACTGGCCCACATCATCCATTACATTAAATTGGGTGGCGGCCTCCAGCTCATATTTATGATTTAATTAAATTCACTTGTGAGGCGTATCAGAACCACTGCGGCCTCCCTTTTAACGCCAGCCTAAGCAGCAAAACGTACACACGTACACACACACGCGCAGCTATACACGAGTGCATACACACGCATTGTATTTCTGACACTCGCCCAAGTGTGCTAGACTTTGTGGGCGCTTTGGCAGGGGGGTTCTCAGGGGTTCATTTAAAGCAATATAATTACACAGCCCCCAAGTATTCTTCCATCAGAAAGCAGCAGAATGGATGACTTGTTCAGAGATAACTTAGCCTGGCTGATCCTCTGCGGTGTCGTCGTACTGAACATAACCTCAATGCAAGTGGCACTCAATGCTGCTCAGAGCCTGACCGGTCCTTAGTGGAGCTGGGCAATCGGGCCAGATGTTTGGGAGTCGCTGAAATGGCATTGTTCTTGTCCGGGATGTGTGAAATGGGATTTCTTTTTTTGTTGTTGTTGTTTTTATTTTTATTTTTGTTTTGTTTTCCTGTTCTATTCGACAGCCACACACCCTTAGTCCTCTGGAGTAAAAGTGTCAGCCTGTGTAAGGACTATATTAATGAATTAAGAGAGCTTACTGAGGCTGTGCAATGTGCTGCTCTCTGGGAAGCTCAAAATGTGTCATTTCTCCCCCTGTATGGACAAACCCGCACAAATCTAAGTATGCATTCAGTGCTCGTCCCTTGTGTTCCAGTGTCCTTGCTATTGCTCTTCTTTGGTGCAAAATTTAGTTTGGTGAAAACTCCACATTGTTAGGCTGCACATTCCTCCCACTGAAGGAGACCTCAGAGACCTCTTATGGCATTCAATATGTGCGCCCAAGCGTGAGATCCAGATCCATTTGGCCGGGAGATCCGCTGGGAGTGTCTGAGGTAACCCAATCTCTCACACCGGCACTTCACATCCAGAGAGCCATCTTTTCACTTCAGAACTGTGTCAGCAAAATGGACGCCTCAGCCTCAGCGTGTAGCTCTGCCAGGGTGTATTTGGACAGAGTGCCACGGCCTCTGTTATTGTTTGAGCATTTCCTGTGTAATCTTGTGAACACCCCGTTTCTACTCATTTGAAATGTCACGAAAGTAATGAGAAAAGGAAAATAAACAACAGAAATTATATGTTGTCTTCCTCAGAGTGAAGTTACTTTAAAGCCATTTCTTCAGGAAAGGTTTGAATGGAAAAAAGCTTCATCAGGTATAATTAAGGGCCACAATTGAAATTTCCAAGCTATTTATCCTATGCAGGGTCACAGGGTACTTTAGTCTCTACCAGCAGAAAGCGGGATGCAAAGTTTGTCACGGAGGAAATGCATGTATAGACAAACAAATGCACTCACACTCTTTCCTCCTTTGTAGCCCCTTCTAATGATCCCCCTGCTTCCTGTACAGGGAGAAGTGAAGGTGAGTATCCCCCTCCAGTCATCTCCTTTTGCCTCACCAAGACAGACACCTGAAATAGACAAGGCACTAGATGGGCTAGGATTTTCAAAAATGTATTAAACGCCAAGCAATAAAAAATAGACCAGGCGGGGGTCAGATTTACTGCAACTCTCCAGGCTCTAAAGCCAGTGTGGCTGGTGTGATGATATGAGGACAAGAGAAGAGTCTAACAAAAGGAGGGGAAAGGGAAAGAAACTATCAATAATGCAGTGTACACTGTATACAGCTGACGGTAAAAATGGAAAACACACTGCCTAATAGAGAGGAGGGATGAGTCCATTGTATGTAAGTACCAGAACACACCATTGGTCAAATTATTCAATTTTGGGGTTTTTTTTCTTTGTTTGTTTGTTTTTTGTAACCAGTTCAAATGGTCCACTTTTATGGAATAGCGCGCAGCAGTGTCAGCACAAATATCTGCACTTCTTAATATGTTTTTAACATTTTTTAATGAGCAGGACTATTTGCAGCATGGGTTTATTTAATGAACACATGGCTGAAATGCTGGTGTGTGTGCATAAAAAAATGCAAGTAAATGTGCAGAAGGAGAATGTAGAGCAATATTTTTAAAAAGGATCATCTTCAGTTTTTGCTTTATTTTTGTTGAATTTTAGCTAAACGCATTGCTTCGT
This sequence comes from Tylochromis polylepis, assembly GCA_015107715.1. Classification (NCBI taxonomy): domain Eukaryota; kingdom Metazoa; phylum Chordata; class Actinopteri; order Cichliformes; family Cichlidae; genus Tylochromis; species Tylochromis polylepis. Next base: position 81,943 of record VVHJ01021490.1, read on the forward strand.
ATTTTCCACCCATTTTGCTCTCGTTTGCTTGTTTGTAAGAATAATGGCCTCACTCCTCCAGTGTTCCACACTTTTTCTACCTCTTCTTCTTCTCTTTCTTCCTCATTTTGTCTCGATCCCTATTCACCCCCC
>VVHJ01021490.1:82094-99237 GCA_015107715.1 Tylochromis polylepis
CCTTCTCTTTTTTTTTTTTCCCCCTTTTTCCCCCCCCCCCACCCCCCCCCCCCCACACACACACACACACACAGACACACACACACACATTGGAGCATCCCGTTCATTCCCTTCCCGTCTTTTCATCATTTATTCTCACCCTCTCTCACCCATGTCAGTCTTCCTGGCTGTTCGTCTTCCACCACTCCTCCTCTTGCTTTGCATCTTTTGTATTGTAAACAACTCACAAAAGCATGACAAGGTCTCCGCTCGTGTTCCCTCTGCCTCCCTTCCCTGTTCTCCCAGCTATTTGTTATTGTCTCCTCGCTATCGTGCGTGTTTGTCTCTATCACGCGTTCTTTATTCTGTTTTTTTCCTCTGCGTCAGAAAAGCAAAAGTTAATTAAATATGGAACGAGATGGAGCAGCATCTCTTTAAACCATCATGTCATTAAAATGGCATCCCTGAGAGATCAGCTTAAAAGGAGTTGGAGAACAATGTCTTCTCAGTCAGATATTTATGGGCCTGGTTATGTAAACATGCTCCCTTTATTCACTATGTATATTTCATGTAATTATCACTTTTTGTAGCGCTTTACCCCTGAGATTCATGCAGGCAAGAAGTTACTAGGGGAATGTCATTAGAAGAGACTATTGTTACAGCGCTGCTATGGTACCGCGCAGAAAAAAAAAGGCTGCACTCGGCATCCTGGTGAAACTTTTATCTATATTTGACTTCATCATATTAAAAAAAAAAAATCATCAATGTCTTGTTAAAATATATTTGCAGCTCATGGCCTATTCACACAGTTACCCATATTTGACAATTTTTTTTTTTTAAAAAGCACAGTGAGTAATGCATTCAACGGTATTTCTGCTCCTTCCAGCAGCATTTGATCTAGATACCAGGAACATTCACTGATGATTTACAGGTTTACGAAAAAACCTTGATGCCTCTTACTTAGACCGCCCATGCATTCATCTGTTAGACAAGCTGAAGATCTGGAGTGAACTAGATTCCTTCAGCAGCGGAGGCCAGCGACTGGTGCTTGAAGGCCTGGGTGCCAGCTGATGGAAGCTGCTAATTAAGAGGGCTGGAGAGCCAGTGGGGCGCCTTATGAAACAGGGGCACCTGGGTTTCACATGAGGGGGGCGGGTATCCATCACTACTCATCTGTGTTGCACAGCAAAGACGATAGTCGGCTCCAGCACCGTGCCACACAGCGCGCTTTCACTCAAGCCTAATGTCAAAATACAACTCTCGCAACGACCTCCTCTGCCCTCTCGCAGCTTGTTTGCCATCACAGAGGGAGGTGTTATTGCATAGCATGATGAAATTGCACGTGTCGAGATGCATTTCATTCGAGCCAAATGTACTTAAATGCAGATGCAAAAAGAAACAGCCGAGTATAGACACATAATAGAAAATGAAGCGCGCACACACTCATACATCTATACTCCCACATGCATAACTTAATGCCCCTCTCCTTTCCATTGTTCAGTGAGTCTTCTTAGCTGCAGGGTCAAAATGTCTCCAAGTAATCTAACTAGCTCCGACTTATGGGACAATATAAGGTCTGCCATGAGTTCGTCATTACAGTTTCACGCACCAGAGGCAGATACAGCTCTAGACCACCAATGAACCTGCCATATTGCTATCCAACCTGACCCCGCAGTTGCAGTAAACCTAAGTGAACCGCAGTTTCGAAAGTCGACAGCAATAACCACTGCAGAATTGCTTTTAATCAACGTCTGAAATGAGGGTGACTTGAAGCGTCGCCCCATGCTGATTAAATGTAATTGTTTAATTGCCAAGTGCTGGGAACCCATCCTAAGAGGATTCCAATGGAATTATTTAATCTCTAGTCAGGAAGTACACTGCAGGAAAAAGCTGAGGGAAAACGAAAGAAGGGGAAAAGCAAAAGAATAAAGAAAGAAAGAAATCAAGCAGAATTAGCCTTTGTATATGTTTATTTTTGATTACATCATGAAATATTACCTGGGGTTTACATTTAGTTAGCTAAGAAAGTGAACAGAATGTGGTGGAGGACCATAATGCATTCACTACTGTGGTTGCAGTTTTTGACCTGTCATGTTAAAGTGGTCTGATGCTGTCTGCAGGTTCACGTTTACGTTCCAGCTTTACTCTGGAAATAACAAAACTGTAGAATATTGGCCACCACTACGTTTTAAAGAGTGCCTGTACCTTTTGCCACATATTACCGTTGCTTCATACCACATCTGCCACCTTTCACGGTCTCTTTGGTATTATCCAGTTTGAAAACAAGAGATTCCAGCATTAAATCACTCCAACAAAGTGCTACAGGAGGAGCTCTAAGAGTTTACTATTCAAAGACCCTCATGGGGAAGTTAAAAAGGCCTTCTCCCCCCTCTGATCACCTACTGATCTCTGCTAATGGGGCTCTATAAACTTAAGGGGTACAGGTGTGCTCCATTTGAGGTCACAACACGTTGCTTGGGGTCACAAACAGCCACCATTAACACACAACACAGACATGGTGGGATTAAGAGCCACATGAACACACATTTCTATGTGTTCGTAATTATTATCTCTCATCTGTAATTCCCATGGCGCTACCTCTCCTAGACCAATTTAAGCTGGCATGATCCCCAATTGGTTTGGCACACAAGCCATGACATTTCAATCTATCAACAAAATCAATAGCAGTACTCCTCTTAATATAACTGTACACAGTGCAAGTGCTCCACAGTAAAAACCGTTCTTGCTGTCGCATTCAAATAAACAGAGAGTAAAGCCAGCCTTGCCATTCTGCTGATAAATGCAGTTCTGCCCTCCCGAGGGAAATGTGCCTGCATCCCTCTGGTCAGAAGTGTGCTTCTGCACCCCCACCCCCCACCCCTCCCCCCAACAGGCCACGGGCAGAGAGAGAGTGGGGTGGTTTGGGGTGGGGGTTGTGGGGGAGTAGGCAGAGGCCACTTCCCTGCAGCTGTGCCCTTATTCCCAGCACCTGACCAGGGGCCCAGATGTGCACACAGGAAACAGCAACAATTTGAGAAATGTAAGTCCCCTGTGGGACCCAGGCACCTGCAAATGTAACCTCACTATCTAACATGATGGCATAATTACAGGTCTAACAAGTCTACATCTGGAAAGGACTCATTTAATCTATCAAATCAAACGTTACCAGACTGGGGAACAATACAAAAATGGAATTGCACTCTCAGCATTTCATCTGCACATCAAACAAATTCCACTCTGCATTTGGTGCTGACCCAATTAGCCATCAGGTAGACAGCAACTACAGGGCACACGGCGGTCATTTACAACACAACGCAGAGAGAAATTTTTATTTATTTCACTTCACGTCTGCATAAAGATCATGAGCCAGTTAAAGACACGTGCTTTTATTTTTGCTTCCATTCTTAAAAAAAAAAAAATCTGATGTTTAATACAGCGCCATTGCTATGAGCCAAGAACACATACGAGCCGCCACTAATAGTACCTATTACAGCTGCACAAATGTATAGCATTTATAGCATCAATAGCACTACATCACTCAGTGACTATATTTAACATTGGCCAGAGCACAGGACATACTGCTACTGATTAGGTTTTTAAAATTTTAAAGTTACTATATGCAGTTTACAGTAAACTGACTGGCTGACTTCACTTCATAAAGCTTTGCACTCAAAGGAAACTGTAAAGGTTAATGGTGACATCTAGTGGCACATACGGATATATACACCTGGTAATCACAGTAAAATGGGGGTTTTGGCATTGTTTGTAAACACGTACACTTTCCTTTCCTATAGGAAGCCAAATTCTTTCTGAAAAACAAATACTCGATAACTAGTAGTGATAAATATGCTAAATGCTGACCAGAAACTGGTACTAATAAATTTGAAAATGAATTTGCATTTCAAATGCACTCAAGAGTGTGGAGAAATATAATCCATCACTAATACATAACAAATATAGGCTTTAAAAGCACATGTCATTTTTTTAAATTGCACACTTGAACCTAATGGCACTTTGTATTTTCCTCACTGTGCTTCTGGCATTACAGGAGTAGTAAATTTTCTGACAGTAGAGGGTGACAGTGATCTGTTTATTTAAACTGAGGCCACAGTGGAGGAAAACCTTTAAATATATTTATTCTCACACAAAATAATAAAAAAAAAAAAAAACATTGTTAGGCTATATGGGGCTCGTTTGAGACATCTATCTCACCTGTCACTTAACTAAAAAGACAATAAATGTGCTATTTTGCCAATAAAATGTATTTCTTGACAATATTTCACTGACACGTAAGCTTGCAGATGATATTGTAATGTTTGGGGGGGGTGCATTATATTTGTGTATGTGTTTCACCTCCTTTTTATTTTTTTCTTCCTCATATCCAACAACTGACATACAACTGCTAATATTTTTCAGTTCCTTCTCCAGAGTGTTATCAAAATATATTTGGGGATATTTTTATGCCTCCACTTAGGACATCCTTTAGCTGAACACAATAAAACTGATTGCTAAATTCCGATATGTTTTGCAGTAAAAATCTTGAAATTCCTAACGCTGAAAAACACTACTGAAAACTGTGAGTTACTTTCTACATAAACTATGGTGCACAGATTGGTTTCAATGGTTTATAAACACATCCATCAACAGTTCGGCCACATTGTTCATCGCCATCCATCCAGTGGCATTAGTTTGTCACTGGCCAGTGCGTAGGACAGATGATGGGGGAGTAGTGTGCCGCTTTGGGCAGAGAATCTTGCTAAAGGCCCTGCGGAAGCTACTGTGGCACAACGGGTAGAGGAATGGGTTAATAGCAGAGTTGAGCCACAGGAGCCAGAAGGTGACCTCGTACCAGTGATGCTGGATGCATCGCCCTCTGCAGGCAGCGCGGATGATCATCAGTAGGGTGTACGGTGCCCAGCAGATGGCAAAAACACATACTATGATGGCCAGAGACTTAGCAATTTTCTTATCCCTGGATAGACGGCTAGGATGGGCAGCCCTGCTGTTTGAGGCATCTAGCTTACCCAAACCAGGAGAGGACGTCTGGGAGTTGATAGAGCCTCTTACAGCCAGTTTTATCCCAAACCCCCAATTGTGGGACAGGGGGATACCTTCCCCCTGGGCAGAGGTGGGTTCACTTGCTTGAAGGTGAAGCTGAGCCTCCCTGCTGTGCAGCCTCCTTCTGCGTATACTGAGGTAAATGCTGAGGTTGAAGAAAGCCACAGAGATGAAAGGAGAAAAAAACTCCAGCATAGAGGCACTCAGCAGGAAGTACCAAGAGTAATAGAACTCTGCGAAGCACTCATCCTTTGGCACGCGGCTTCTGCCCACCACCAGTTCCCAGAATATGATAGCAGGGCCATACAGGACAAAGGCTAGCACCCAGACTGCAGTCATCTTGATTATGGCTTGATGAGTCATGCTCTGTCTGGCACGGTAGCTTACCTGCAGTAAATACATACATAAATCAGAAAATATACTTGAGAAATCCTGTCAGGGTAAAGACACTCAATTAGTCAGTTATTGTAGACATATTTGCAAATGGTTGTTTAGCTACTATAGCAATACTGGAGGATGAGGCTTTCAGGCTGTATAATGCAGTTTTAGAAGAATGACACAATATTAAAAGGTCATATTGCAGCATAACTCTCACATTCACAATATTCTTGATAATAAATCAGGATCAAAACTGGACTGAAAAATGTATATAATGTTTAAAAAGAAGAAGAAATGTCCGTCACCATTTTATCATTAACCTTTCACCAAAACAAGAGCCGATTTTATCTGTCAATCTGTCTGAAGGTTTGTCAAGTTAGGTTAAAAACTACCAAAAATAAATGTGGTGGAGAGGTGTAGAATGGCCATAGGAAGAACACATTGAAATTTGGTACAGATCCAGATCATTTTCGCTGGCTTGGCAGAGGATGAGCCCTTTGAGTGCCCTTCTAAACTGAGCTGCTTTCGTAATGCATGAATGAGTGTGCAGCGTTTATCAATGTCTGGTCAGAATGGGGTTAAATGTAACTATTTTACATACTGCAATGTTAATAATATTTAGTAATGTCATTTTTTTAAAGTACCAAGTAGTATTTGTTTTTCTCAATAACGTGAAAGAGTAAAGCAAAAGAATACATTACAATACAAGTTGTATAGAGTATAAGTACTCCAAAATGTATAAGTACTAGAAAAAGAAGGAATTACAGTAATTATGTAAATGTATTACTTTATTTTATTTTACAAATCACTGTCCTCCTTCAGCTAAAGATAGGCACTAATTATGGAAACCAGTCTTCAACAAAGTGACACTAGGTAGGTCACTATGTCTGTAAGATTAGAGTCAAATTGTGAAACCCTTCAACACCAACACCTTTATATTTAACTTGCAAGGAGCCAGACTTTGTTGTCATTTTTAAGGTGATCTTGACAATAGTTTTCCAGATTTTGTGAAGATCTTTCAAAGTTTGCCTTTGGACATTGCCTGCTTTTTGATTCGTTTTCAGCCCCGTCTTTTACCTGATCATTTTCATTTTCATTTAAGAGTTAAAGAAAAAAAGGAAACTGGACAAGTGGAGGACACAGAAAGAGAAGTGTCAGGATTACAAAGCAGGTGAACAGCATCTTAAAGTCATGTCGGTGGAACGATCGCTGTCAAGAAGCCCTTCTTAAGGAATGGAAACATGGAGAAAATAATGTATTCCAAATTACACAAGAGCTGGGCTTCAGTTCAGTGGCAATAGTTCTTACTGAGTGATGAATGCAAATTTGAAAAATTTGGTTCAAATTGCCATCAGTAGATACAGAGGATGTCAGGAGAGAGGTAAAAAAGTGAGTGTCTACAAGCATCTGTAAAACAAGGGGGGAAGCTCTGTCATGGTTTGAGGCTGCATTTTAGCCAGTGGTGTTGAGAATCTTGTCAAAACTGCTGAATTACGAACGCAGAAAAGTACAGCGAGATTTTGAGCCACCACGCAATACCATCTGGAAAGCATCTGATTGGAAATGACTTCCTTTTTCAGCATGGCAATGATCCCAAACACACTGCCAATGCAGTAAAAGCATACCTGGACAGAAAAACACATAATGGACCGCTATCAGTCATGGTCTGTATTCCCCTGAGCCCGGACCTTAATATTAGTGAAGCAGTGTGGGATCATCTTGACAAAGAACAGAACAAAAGGCAGCCAACATCCAAAGGAGAGCTTTGAATGTTCTTTAAGAAGCCTGGAAAAGTATTCCTGAAGACTACTTAAAGAAAAGACAAGAAAGCTGCCTAACAGAGTTCAGACTGTGTTTAAGAATAACGGTGGCCGTACCAAATATTGCCTTTAATGCATCTTAGAATTGTACAAACTTTATTTTTGCCTGATATGCTTTATTTTTGTGCACATTTGCACATGTTTTAATAATTTACCGCATCTATTTCCTGGAAAAATATTTTAAAAATGAGGGGTGACTCACTACTTTTGTACAGTACTATATTTACCAACCATCTTTAACACTGGAATACATACTGTCTTCATCTGCAAATTGTCTTTCTTATACTCCAGAGTATACTGATGGACAGACAAAATAAACACATAATGAGAACGTCAATGTAACGTTGTGCAGTACAAAAGTCAGTGAAGTACCTCTTATCACCACTTGTCTCAATTAGTGTCACATCCTATGTCTCTGCTCACAGTCATGTTCAGCTCGCAGCATCTCTGAGTACACATGTATGTCACCCTCTGTCTTTCTAATTAGCTGAAGACCTTCTTCGAAGAATATGAAAGATGGTTTTACTAATGTTTGCATAAATTTGCATGGTACGAACATGGCCCCTCGGCTGTACATGTTTATCAGTTAAGACATATAGTGTTAAATGAGGCATGTTGACTCTACACTTGTAAATCAGTTCTTTTTTATTTTAAAAAAACAAACTTTGCTGAATTCTTTCTAAGCTCTCAGTAGGCAAACTCACTCTTACGTTCCAAACTAGCTCAATAATTACGATGTTTTCTCTCTGACACCGTGCTGTTAGCATTTTGGAAATGTGTTGACATTTGATCTATTTAACAGTCAGTATTTGTGTACATCTTTTCATTTCAAAGACAAACTTTGTCTGTAACTGCTGCTGACCCTTTGTCTTTCCATGTTCAGAGAAAAATGCTTTTAGGAAAATGCTGCTTGGCTGCCGGTGGCCTGTTTCTGCTACGATTGATCTCTCCAGGTTGGAAGGACCACGGTACGGAGGAGGATCTCTATGATCAAAGCTCGCTAATTAAAGAAGAGGCTCTCTCTCTCTGGTGTTATTTGTATTCATTGCTCTGATGTTAAGTGTTTCCTTCTGAAGGGAAACAGAGCACTCTCTTTGTCCACTATGCCAAGCCTCATCCCACCTTTGAGTTATCGCACATATCTGTAGGACACAGTCAGCTGTGTAATGCACAGACAAGCCCCGACAACAGGCTAAATGGGGCTAACGTCTTTAGACGTTAGGAAAAAATATTTTAGAAAGTGTGTTCCAAAGCAGGAAGAGATAGAGCATATACAGTAGCAGTGATGTACCATTGTATTTTTATGTTTAAGAGGGGGAAAAAAAATCAAGTAATTAATGAGTGGAAATAAAGCAGAAATTAAAATTAAACTAATAGTTTTTTTGACAGTGATTTATTGTATACTGAATATTTTCTGAAGCCCAGTTTGTCCCAAAGTCATAACGCGACTTTTTTTTTTTATCTTCATCATGTGGAAAAACTATAATTAGGGGTGGCGCTGGGCCTGAACGGGTCAGGAATGATTAACCTCTGCAGATGGGCACATTTGGGAGACTGAGCTTCGATTGCCCCTACCGATGACCTGGGAGATTCATCAGAAATTAAGGCACACAGTGGAAGAATAAACACTGGTGTATTTACAAATAACTAAGATTTAAAATGTTTAAGATTATACTTTAAAAGACTCATTCAAATAGATAAATGTGTGAACGGCAGAAAGAGGGTGGTAACATTATTTTTTACAAATATGGGAGTTTATTTTGTTCTGTCTAGGTGCATTGAGGGACACATATTCCACTCACTGCTCTGGTGACTGACAGGAAGCGGTCGTAGCTGATGAGAACAATGCTGAAGACAGACGCGGAACAAAGCAGGTAGTCCATGACCAGCCACAGCTTACACAGTCCTCGACCCAGCGTCCACCTGCCTGTGAGGATGTAGGGGATGTACACCGGGATGCAAAATGCCCCTAGAGAAATAGTGATGATGTAATGGGAGTGGAAACCAAAGCAAAAATAACCATTTTTAGTACATTTTCATTACTTTAAGAAGAAAGCATGTAACCAGATTATCAATATAGTACAATACACTTGCTAACATAAAATAGTTGTCTACAGGAGAAGTTATAGTGGTGGATAATTAAAGAACACTTTAAATATATATTTAAATGTTATTACACCATTTCTGCATGAATGTTTCTATACTGCTTGCATTGTCTAATAAAGCAGATTAAACTGTATAATATGAAAGAGCAGAGCTTATAACTGAGGCAAAATTCGCCTTTGCTAAATAAAAAAAAATGTATCAGGCTCTCTAATTATTTATTGTCAGTCACATTCATTTAACTCATTAGCAGCTATTTAATCTTGTAATCTAGCTCCAGTCAATCAGTGCACAGGCATCTATTAGCAGCCATCTCCATTGCAGGGAGAATGAAAGCCATAAAAAAAAAAAACATGTCCTTATCACTAAAATACTGTAGGAATTTCTCAACTTTACCTACCACCGAATATTCACGCATGGTATCAGATTGCATCACATCAAATCATGTGAAGTTAATATGTGCATTTTATCATATCAACTTCACTCGCTTGTCTGTTATTCAAGGCAGACTGGATTGGACTTACCTACAAGAAAATCTGATATTGCTAGATTCAGGAAGTAGTAATTGCACTGTCTCCTCAAACTCTTGTCCACTTTAAATGCCAAGATGACGAGCGCGTTGCCCAAAACTATCACAACAACCAAAGTCACCATCATCACCATTAAGATGACAATCATGGGTCCCGAGAACACGAAGCTGCTCTGGACTCTAGTGGAGGCATTGCCAAAATAGTACCCAGTGGAGTTGGAATCAGTTTGCTCCTCCGACATGGTCCTGATGTGAGGTGAATCCTGCGGTCGTTAAATCCCCAACGGACCACCACTAAATGTAATAAGCAACAGGTGCCAGGCGAACGGACGCTGCGTTCAACACCCCATGTTCCGAAAGCTCCGGTTTCCTGATGGAACTGAGCATTATGTCCACGGATATCCACGAGAGAGCGCGCAACGCTTCTTACAACACGACCCGGACACCTGATGAATTACGCACGTCTGTCAGCGTTTGTCTGGCATGAAGCACTTCGTTGAAATGAGAATTCTTCTCCACTCAACCATTAAATCGTTTTCGAGCTAGAAGTGACCAAAGTCTGTGATGTTAGTGGCACAATTCTTTAGTTTGGCTTTAAACTTAGCTGCTATGTGCCTTTCATAAAGCATTTAGGGACAGCAAGAAAAAGAAAGAAAGAAAAAAAGAAACTGAACTTAAATGTCAGCAGCATCCTATCCGGTGTTTATGGAAAGGTAATTTCTGCCTTTTTACAGTAAACTGAGATGTCTCACCTCTGAATGCATTAGTCTCTGCCTTACTGCCTTTTCCCCCCTTTAAATCATATTCAGAATGTGAATCAACACAGGAAGCACTTAATAGCCGTCCCTCGTATTTTCTTCGCTGAAATAAATTCATAAAAGTCTCATATCTGATTCACAGACACACATTCCCCTCGCCGCGGCGCACACAAGGTGAAAAGCATGTGGGTGTGCGCGCAGCTAGCAGGAAGCCCATTTAGGCTGCGCTGTTATTGTAAATCAATTCGCTATGGGATAATGCATGCACACACAATAGCATGCTCAAGGTTTGATACCAGCAAACTGTCTTGACAATTACCTCATCCCAAAAGCAACGTGAGTGAGCAAAAGAGTATTTCCTTTAAGCTATAAAACAACTTTTTTTTCTTATTTCGCTTATTTACTTCCGACCTTTGTTGTCAAAATGCTTCCTATATTATTTCTGCTAATGATGGAGACTGTGTGTGTGTGTGTGTGTGTGTGTGTGTCTCATCTACCTTGAAACCTCGACGTCTTAGGTTTGATTCTAAAAGAAGAAGTCTTACAATTTTGTTGAGGATTCAATTTTTTAAAAAATGATAAGGCTCATTTGCATACTATCTTGCCAGCTCCCCAACTGTGATCCAGGAAAAATGAGCAACATGAAAGAACAGCAGAAGTGAGTGAAAGAATTTGGTGTGAATAACTGTTATTTTGGAGCCTCCGTCATCTCTCAGAGTTAGTCGCGTTGGAGATGCAACACTGAGTAGCAGAGTAATGCAAGTACACAATTTCACACAGTCCATTTAGCATTGTTAAAAGAAGATGGGTGCGCTATCATGTGAGAAATCTTTCAAAATTGGTCAAACATGACATTGCGTTTGTGAGTTTGCAGAAACAGGGACTGAGTGGAACAGTGGAAAGATAATAACAAAAAGCACACCGGCAGCAAGGGAAGGTTAGAGATTACATAAGAGGCTACTCTCCCATATTGTACTGTGAGTTTAGCATACAGTCTGTGTAATGACAGGTCTAAACTATGAACAACTGAATTGCTTTTAGTTGGACATTTACATATGAATTGAACCAAGTCTTGGACTGTAACTACTCAAATCCGGGAAATTGTTCCTTATAACCTAATTAACACAATAACACAGTCTGCTAAGGATTGGTTGTCTCAGCAAATTTTCCCTAAGGTCAGACTGTGCAATGCTCAATGTAACTGCAAAAACATCAAAGTGGTACATCCTAGACTCTACAGGGCCCCAATTAGCAAACATTTAACCAATTGTTAAATGTTAAAGTCCATAATAGTACAATGAGAAAAAGACTGACCAAGAATGGCTTGTGTGGACGGATTGACAGAAAAAAGTCAGCAGGAAAAGTCAGAAAATGACAGCACAGCTTATATCTTCAAAGCTGCATTTAAACAAACCACGAGATTTCTAGAACAATGTCCTTTATGCAGAAAACATCAAAGTGGAGAAGTTTGGAGATGCAGCAGAGGGCTGAGCTAGGTAGTTTTGCAGGCACAGGACCTGGGAACCTTGCAGTCATTGAGTTGACCGTGAACTCGTCTGTTTACCAAAGTATTCTAGAGTCAAATGTGTCCAACAGCTAAAGCTTTCCTGAAATGATGTTATACAACAAGTCAATGATCCCAAGCACGCCGTTAAATCTACGACATAATGGCTGAAAAAGGAAAGAATCAAGTTGTTCTAATGGCCCAGTCAATGTCCAGACCTCAACCTGACTGAAATGCTGTGACGGGACCTTAAGAGAGCTGTGTATAAATGCATGCCACAAACCTCAATGAACTGGAGTAGCATTCTAAAGAAGACTGGGTCAAAAGGATGTTATTGCAGTTAGAGACTAGAGACCAGACTGCACAGAGTCCTAGAGTCTTGTGAAAATTCATTGTTTCACACAGACAGACAGACAGACAGACAGACAGATTAAAGTATAGTTGGTGAGGTGCTGAAGCAATTAAATATTGAGAACTGTTTAACATGAAACATATCTGTGAAACATATCAAAAGTGTGTCAGGAAAGCAATCTGTTTAACAGGTGCATTGCTGCTGGATTTGGAAATACAAATGGAATGACTCATCTAAATATGGAGGGCACTCAAAAAGAAAGCAGTGTCGTGGAGGGTACACAGAGGCTCTAGTGTTGCCTATTATACTGTGTCCTGCTGTGGCTCTCCATTACTCAAGTGCTCAAGTGTTTGCGTTTGGATGCTGGGCTGGAATACAGATGCTACAATACTGTAACAGTGTGCCTATCCACAGTAATCCCTGCCAAGATTTAACCAAAACATCCACAGTTCACACCCTGAGTCATCATTTTCCAGCATTTTTTCTGCAGTTTTGTAAAAGTCTATTCCAGATTAGTTTTTAATGTGTAGAAAAATATTCATATTTAATCCATACGCAAGCTAAATACATGGCTTCACACACAAACGCAAGCAAAATTGTTGAAAATAGGATTGACAAGAAAAAAGATGAAAAGGCCTTTTCACTATTTGTCATTGTTGTAGATGGATTGCACAGGAATAATGTGAGCAGGAATCCAGACAAATGCATTGATATACAAGTATGTATTTCTTGTCTGTGGAGCTCAAAAGTCTAAAATCTGTGAAGCTTCATTTACTGTTTTGCAGTTGAGACTTGATCTAAGTCTTCCTAAATGTCACACCGATAGCAAAATTGCAATCTTAAATCTCCTAGATAAATTGATTCCTGTCTTTGCTGATTTTTCTACCCGAAAGAACTCATGTTCAGTGAACACTAAACAGACCTATTATAGTGGATGGTTATGGGTCCTAAAACCATTGCGCAGATTTGTTTTCACTTGGCTCAGTTCTGAGGAGCTCCTGACAAGCAGCCAACTGTAACTTGGGTTTCAAAAAGCATTTAAACAAACTGCAATCTGCCTCACACAACCCCAATTAAAAAAACATAGTGAAAAATCTAAATAAAAACAGAATAAAAATACAAAAGGTCTGGAGTGTAGGCAGGCCATGTTACCACCTGGATTCTTCCACTACAAACTTGTGCTGTCATAATAGAGGTAGTATGCAGTTTAGCATTGTCTTGATTAAATATGTAAGGCTATCCCTGAAAAAGACGTCATCTGGATATGTTGCTCTAATACCTATATGTGTCTTTCAGCATTGATGAAGCCTGTCTACATGTGCGAGCTGCCAGTTTCATAGGCAATAATGCATCCCCAAACCATCAGAGGTGCAGACCTTTGAACTGAGGATGCAGGGGCCATGTTTTCCAAAAAATAAATTTTTTTTAAAAAAAAGTAAACTTCAACTTGTTCCCATAGGGCGAGAGGCAGAGTACAGCCTGGACAGGTCACCAGCCTGTCGCACGTTGGTAGCTGGGAGAGGCTCCAGTACCTCCGCGACCATGGATGGATGGATGGATACAGAAAAGTTTTCCACCTTCCAGTTCAGTCCATTATAAATTAGCTTTGGCCCAGAGAAGACTGTGGTGTCTCTGGAACATGGACCTATCACATATGATAGAGCTTTAACCTGCATTTGTGGATGGAATAGTGAACCATGTTCACAGACAGTTATTTCTGGAAGGGTTCCTGAGCCCATGCAGGGATTTCCATGACAGAATCATGCCTGTATTTAATGCAGTGCTGCCTGAGGGAATGCTCATTTTCAGCCTTGTCGCTTACACGCAAAGATTTCTCCAGATTGTCATAATCTTTTGATGATAGTATGTGCTGTGGAAGAGGAGATATATTGTAGTCATCACAATTTTACTTTGAGGAACATTATTCTGAAATTGTTCCGTAATTTGTAGATGGAGTTTTTTACAGAACGGTGAACGTCTGCCCAGCTTTACTTCTGAGAAACTCTGCCTCTCTAAGATGCTCTTTTTGTACCCAATCGTGTTGATAACCTTTTGCTAATTAACCTAATTAGTTACAAAGTGTTCCTCCACGTGTTTTTCTCATTAGTAGCACTTACTTTCCAGCCTTTTCCTGCCCCTCTACCAACTTCAGACTTTGTTGCTGCCATCAAATTCAAAATGAGCTGCTATTTCTTCTTAAAATTGTAAATTTTCCCATTTTAAACATTTGATATGTTTTCTATGTTCTACCATGAGTAAAATATGGCTTCGTGAGATTTATAAACCCCTACATTCTGCTTTTATTTACATTTCACACAATGCCCCAACTTTTCCAGTACTGGATTTTTCAGCTATTTTTATTTTTCAGCTTTCTATCTTATAAAGAAAATAATACTCTTAACTGTTAGGTACTGTTGGACAGAGCTGCATCAATATGCTAGTATGGGCTAATTGCCATTTGGGCACAACAGATATATCCCCTGGTAGTCTCAGGCTTCACATCACATCAGCACTGTCAGAGTTTACATAATAAATGCTGATCATTAATGAGAGAGCTGAACTCATAGTTGGATGGCTTCTCAGTCTCACAGTCTGTTTGGCAAAGCTGCCTGTGAGATGAAGGGTGCTGGCATTTACCTTATGCTCTAGATCCACAGAAGCTCATTGAAATGCCGTGGGTGTGCCTCATCGTGACAGTATTTGGACTTGTTTAATTTTTCATCTGATTTTCAAAAGCTCCAAGCTGTTTAGTTCATGTATCTCTTTACCCCATCCACATGTCAAAATTTGTCAAGTAAGTCATCACTGCAAATATAACTGAATCGTATGTATGCAAACACAAGGGAAATCTAATGCTTTAAGAGCTCGTTTATGCTGCCATCACATTTTGAGGTATTTGTGTGATTTAGAAATTCTTTCCTTTTTTAAAATGTTCCCTTCCACCACGACACAAGCGGCTCTTGTGGTTTATTTTAATATCCTCTTAGATGCTGTGGAAAGACTTTCCACTTTCACAAGTATTTAAATCAGTTTTGCTTATTGTGATGTATGTATTATCATTATTTTAAAAGTGAGCTTGTTAGTTCAAGTTCTTTGCATTAACGAGTATTCATCTCTCCCACAATAGCATCCTATCTAAATTGCAATATCACAGTCTTATCAAAGCAATTATAAATGTCTTGACACCTATCAGTGCTACTGACAATACCCTTGTGAAAATAAACACAGCCGAACCCAAGGATCCACTAAGGTTCAGTCAATCAAGAGACAATCTGGAAGCTTTTTTTTTTTTCTTGGGAAACGATGCATGCACTCGATGATGAGTCATCTTTTAATTGATTGCAATAAATTACGATAAAAGCTCTACCTGGGCTTGATTTCCATGTGGTCCACGTTTTGTGATCCTGACCCGATCCTGATCCTAATTATGGGATCCTGTGTGTATTTCCACCACTTGTTACTAAGAATTCCTCCTTATATACATATAAGGATATCTAAGGATATAAGGATATCCTTATGTCCTTAGATACAGTACATGTTGATATACAGATCACCTCTTGATACACTCTTAAATACTGCTGAATCTACTGTTACATACAGTACAACAGGAATGCTGCAGCTGCAAAGTGCTGTGTGTATTTTTGGCAGTCTTGTACATTGATGAGACATCTGCTTGCGAGAGCTTTTTTTTCTTTTTTTTAAAATTTATTTCTATTTATGTTATTTCAGGTATTAAATTATATGTGGTATAGTATGACAATGTCTAAGGCAGGATAGGCAGGGAAGAAAAAAAAGGGGGCATAGGGGGAAATATAATAAAATAGAATAGAAATGCACAATGTATTGCCAACTGCTGCAAAAATTAGAAAATACACAGATGCATAAATCGACAATCTTCTTGTCATGTGAATGTGAATCCGAGATAGAGAGAGCAAGAAACTGAGAGTGCCTGTGTCTTTGTCACAAATGTACTTGATAATGAGGGTGGGATGCCACAATAATGCCTCCCCAGGAGCCAGAGGCAGACAGACATGGAACCAGGAAAACCACACCATCCTCAGCCCCAAAGAGTGCCGAAGACCTGAGGCCACACATCCCGGCGACATCTGCATCTCTATCCAAGCAGGAGAAGGAGGGAGGCCTCAGATGGGGTGCCCAAGGCCAAAGCATGAGAGTCTACCCCACTAGAGGCCGTCCACCCTGGTACGAGTCAAGAACAGGGCCCCAGGTGCCAAAGAACCACCTGGCACCTAGCAGAGCCCCCCCTCCCATAAGGAGGAGGAGCGGGCCACCAAGGGAGCGGGCCAACGACCACACCAGAACATCCAGGCACCCTGTAACCAACAAGCTCCCGCTTCCCAGGGAGGGCCAGAAGTGTCCAGCAGGGAGCTCAGCAAGCCCCAGGCCCAGCCATACAAAACATTCGCTTACTTACTCACTGTCACCCACCCAGTAATGACACACAGAGAGACATAAAGACACATGCACACACATGCGTAACAGGGGCGTAGGAAACCAGCAAATGACTTGGCTCAGTAGGCACCCCCATTCCCCACACCGGGCCTAGTGCCCGCAATGACAACACCCCGGAGCACCAACGAGTCTGGAGACCACCACGTTAGGCACCCACCTCAGTCCTCCACTGCCATAATCTGAGGCAGG
>VVHJ01021490.1:99257-109579 GCA_015107715.1 Tylochromis polylepis
CCGGTTTCCAGTCTGGTCGCCAGGAGGCCCACCAGACACCGTAGTTCCGGAAAGCTTCCTCATCCACTTGCAAGGCATACAGGGAAACGAGACTATAGCCGTCCACCCCCACTAAGTAATGGAATTGATCAGTGGGGATCAGAGAGAGACAAATTCATCCAGTCGGTTTTTTGAAGAGGCAGACATTCTCTCCAGACTAATGTGATCAAGAAGTAAATTTCTATGTTGATTGATACATAAACTGTGTATGTTCGAGTGTGTAAGGCCCATTTGGAACAACCTTTGTCCTGTATAGTGTGTTCTGTAGAGAATTTTATATTGTATAAGTTGTAAGTTGGGGCTTTTAGTCATTTTGAAGGTGTTTAAGCATATTTGTGTCCAGAAGATTTGACCTGGACTGATGGAAAGATCTCACTCCCACTTTGCAGTTGGGAGGGAAATTGATTTGTCAATTTTAAACAATAGTTTATACATTTCTGATAACCATTTGAGGGTACAGATATTTAAAAATTTTGTTACCCAAGTAGGTATTTCTAGATTCAGTTGACTAGGAGTGAAGTTATTCCTGTATGATGGATTTCAGTAGGGGCGGGTTTAAAAAAATCGATTTTCCGATTCAAATCAATTTTAGCTTGAATAACGCAACATCGATTCATTAAATCCTGAATTGATTTTTAAATATGAATGTATTTTGCCAGAAATGCAAGAATCTCAGGTTAAAGTTCACAAAACTATTTCAACAACCACCAAACAGCTAAAACAGCAAATCAGAGCAGGTAAACGGATTCCACGCAAAGATGTAATCAGAAAGCGCGGTTCCCCCATTCACCTGACACAGACATGCCATCGGGGCTGAAAGCCGACATCTCACAGATTCTGATGCTGCAGGTTTTGTCACTCTCTGACCAAGATTCACTGAACCAGCAGCAAAACTACGCTTCACATTTGATAAACATCGTCATTAATTCCCTCTTACGTTGGCTGTTTTGCTTCCACCACAATAAAAATCACACTTCCTGCACAGCTCTTTCTCTCTCTCAGTGTACTTCAAGAACAGTTTCCCATCTCAAATCTCTGTTTTCTGCATTATTTGCTTGCTTATTACGCACCAGTCTCCCGTTGTGTACAGTACTGTCGTCCGCTGTTTTTTTTGTTTGTTTGTTTGTTTGTTTTCCAAAAATGACCTCCGACAAGAAAGCCTAATTTCTGATGTTCAATATCAAAGAAATTCAAACTTTTACAAATTATGCCAAATTGCAAAACACTTAGCTGTGTCTCTAATAAAACCTTCGTAACTTTGCTCTGCTTTACTTCAGCAGCATCAGGTAATGTTCATATGCTGATTCGTGGTTTTCTTCCGTTTTCTGCAGAATATTTTTAAGGTGGTTATCTGCTATAAAAAGCCGGTCCAGGAAAATCTCCTTCATGTTTTTCTGTGTTTTATCCTCAGTTACTTTGACACAAAGGCATCTGCTGTGACGCTTCCACCTCTGATGAAGTCTCACAAGTGTCAGCTTTGTTTTTATACATAGATATAAAAATATGGATATGTACTGATAAATAATCAGAATTATAATATTTCTGACTGTCTGAGTCAAAATTGAATAAAATCGAATCGAATCAGGGATCGAATCGATTATAGAAGTCAGTGACGATACCCAGCCCTAGATTTCAGTTGCTGATATTCATGAAATGTACCTTTCCTAATTCTATATTTTAATTTTTAAGTTCTTCAAATGAAATAAACTTTGCATCTCGTATAACACGTTCCAGATTTTTTTTATCCTTTTCTCATGATACAATGAAAAATTTAGTATTTTTATTTTCTGATAAATATCTGGACTGTTCCAAATGGGTGTTAGTTTACATGGGATAAGTGAAGACTTATGTCCATCCGTCAAGTGAAGAGTTATTTTTAAGAATTCTCACCAGGCTGTCAGAGAAGTGTTTATGTTGAGGCTTTTAAAGCAGTTATGATGCTAAATACTGGAGCTGATGAAAGGCATATTAGAGATTTTTACTTTTCCACAGAATGCTTGTTCCAGGTCCAGCCAAGGGCTGTCTAATACAGTAAGCTTGGTTTAATCCATTTAGAAACATATAGCAAATTACTGGATAAGCAGTAGTGATAAAAATTTGGTAGTTCTAGACAACCACTGTGTTTTGGTTTTTATAATGTTTTTAGACTTATCCGTGAGGGTTTATTTTCCATAAAAATTTTGAAATGCTGAAATCTAGTGATCTAAACCAAGTAAAGATGGGGTTTATTGGGGATCAGTGAAAATAAGTAGTTTATTTATGACACAATCTTTTTAATGGCAGAAACTTTTCCCATGAGTGATATATTCTCCAACATGTGAGATCATCCTCTACCATTTTTAATAAAGGAATATGGTTCAACCGTACCAGGTCTGAGAGCTTGGTGGAAAAATTTATACCTAGCTATCTAATGCTACCTGACTGTGTAGTGGAGTGGTGGTGGTGTTTTGAAATTACAATTCAGAGGCAGAACTGTCTGTTTACTCCAGTTGATGGAATATTCCGATATGGATGAGAGTTTATGTATAAGTGTGGCCGTCTTTATAAGCGAGGTTTGTGAGCTCCTGAGGAAACGTAATACATCATCAACATATATGCTTATCATAGGATCTGTATTTTCAGTTTGAACTCCTTTGATATCTACATTTTGTCTGATTGCGCCTGCTAATGGTTTGATAAAAATGACAAAAAGTAAGGGGGAAAGTGGACAGCACTGTCTCATGCACTGTCACAAGGTTGATGCTTGCAAGAACATCTAAGATGCACAAAAAAGCACAGTGGAAGAAGCTTGTCACAGTGGGTTTTGCACCACAGGTAAGCAGTCCACGTGTTGCATTCAAACAAAGGGGACTTTTGATCTTTCCTTATTAGCTGAAGCATTCTTGACTGCATAAAATACAATAGAATCCAGAGTCACTTATTGATGGCCATTATCTTAAAAAACATTTCAGGGAGCAGTTTAACATTCAAAATGACACATTCTGAGTTAAAAGAAGAACAGTCTTTGAGCTCTGTTTTCTTTGGAGCCAATCACTTTACCAGGCAGTCAAATAAGCCTCTCCTATTCATACTGCTCTATGTGAAGGGAATACATGCTGTTCTTTTCCCCCTACCTTTTCCCTCACTCGCTGTCTCTCTCTGCCTGTCCCTAAAATGTCCCTGCTGGGGATTCTATCTCCTGGTTCCTTTTGAAGCAGTGGCCTCTCTTTGCCTCCATTATCTTGTAATTTGTGAGGGATTACACTCTGGAGCACACACAGTCCACCCCGTTGCTTAAGAGCTGTGACAGCTTACAATAATTGCCATGCTAATTAGCAGGAACTAGCCCAGCGCGCTTCTTTCCCTCACCAGACCTGATTTGATGAATATGCTTTGATTAATGTCTGCAGTGATGTTTCCATAAATTTCAAGGCCTTATAATTAACCAATAATAATGAAGGATATATGTTCACAAGTAAAACGTAGAGTCTATTTTCTCAGGATAAAAAGATATGGCAGCGCTTGCTTCTGCTAGACAGTACTACAGACTTAATGGGCAGGGAACATTTGCCTTTTTTTTTTTTTTTTACAACTCTTTGTCAGAGAAGTTTTGATTGTCTTTGTTTGACATAATTGTGTTGATTTCCAAGTCTTGTTACCCTTGAATAATTTCTGCTGCTGCTCTGACAGATTCAACAGCAATTAAGGCACAGCTGAGTTGCCCACATTTCTTTAAAAAAACTCACATAACAAAGCGCTGACTTACAGACTTTTTTAAAGATCAAAACACTTTGCTGAGGTTATTCAAACTCAACTGGCTAAACTTTGTGATGCTGTTATAAATGCAATTCAACCTCACAATTTATTCCATTAGGTTTTCGTGGGTTTTTTCCCCCCAATCCCCTACACCTCCATTTCTTCCAGGTGACTGAGGTTAAATATACCTCCATTACGTCGAAGACTAAGTAACTTATCTTTGAAGTTCTCGAAGACATGTACCTTCATTACAGCACGACCCTATCACCTCTACCCACAAACGTGCACATACCTCAGGGGACCTAATTGCTCGAGATAAGCAGGGCCTTTAAAGCCACACACAGAGAATTGACCTTCAATGCCTCAAAATGTTTGTAGCTGGACAGAATAATAAAGTAACAAATATCTAAGATGTATAACCTTTAAAACAGTGGTTTTGTACCACTGCAATTTTTATTTTCCCCTCAAACAATGCAACTGTTTTGTGTTTCTGGCTTTCAGCAATGACACACTTGTGCAGACATCACCTGCTCCAGAAAATACCTCTATCTAGTGAGTAATTTGGTCTGACTAGTTCATTAACACTTTGCAGGACCAGACAAATTCCACTGGGGCACTGCTTGGAAATACTGCACACTGCATGTAACGGCGTGATTTAGGATTATATATCTAATGAAGCACATAATTTCAAGGGAAAGGATGAAAGTATGACATTGCTTCAGGAATATTTTCATGTCTTTGCCTAATTCTTGGTACACTTTACACTGATAATGCTTGTTTACTGTTTCTGTTAATACCGTTTATAATTTTAATATGAACTTTCATGTTAACATCTGTCTCACAGTGTTTCATAAATGTCAATGTGGAAAACTAAGATATATTTAACTGCAACCTCATGTCTGTTATCTTTAATTAAAATATTGTTTTCTGGGCTGTTTACTTGTATTTATTTTCGGCATTGTGCTATTTCACAAATGTCATAGATGTTGGCTGGTAATTCCACCTGACACACTGTAGAGAAAGATAAAAAAAAAAATATTGCCATATGAGGTTTGTGGATATGAATAAAACCAGATTAATATGCTTTACTTTGGGGTTGTAGTTTTTTTGCTTTTTTGTTTAATCATTTGCCTGTAAAGTAATAGCTGTCTTGCATTACTGAAATAACACTGACTTTGTGTTCCTGTACATACTGCTGTTGTGGATGTCATTATATCACAGAATAATGACAGTGTGGAAACCAACAACTGAAATACTGAATGAAAAATTAAGTTGCAGAAACTAGGACATAAGACATGACAGTAAAGTGACAAGAGTATTATGCCACTACTAAGAAAAGAGTCACAACTGAAGAGAAATGTTAAAAGCATCTAGCTTTGACTAGTTTGAGTATTTTAGGGATTTTCCTACACAGCCATCTCTAGGCTTTACAAAGAATAGCACACAAAAAAATTAAATATCTAATCAGGTGCAGTTTTCCGTAAAAGAAATGCTTTGTTTATGTCAAAGGCCAAGTCAAAAGTGACTCAAATAAGAAGAGAATCTCTGAACACACAACACATGGAACCTTGAAGCAGATGGGCTGCAGCAGCAGAAGACCGCACCAGGTGCCATTCCTGTTGACTAAGAGCAGGATACGGAGGCTACAGCTCACACAGAATCACCAAAATTGTACAGTGGAAGATTGAAAAAAATGTTGCAGGGTCTAATGAGTCTTGGTTTCTGCTGCAACATTCGTAAGGGTCAGGATTTGATTTGGTATAAAACAACATGAAAGGATGTAGCCAGCCTTCCTTGTATCAACAGTTCACGCTGATGGTGGTGTAATGGTGTGGGTGGTTATTTTCTTGGCACACTTTGGGCCCCTTTGCACTAACTGAGCACAATTTAAGCACTACAGCATACCTGAGTGTTGTTGCTGACCATGTCCATCCCTTTATGGGCACAGTGTACCAATCTTCTTATGGCAGCTTCAAGCAAGACAGTGCACATGTCAGCATGGACCACAGTCTGAGGAGGGTTTCCAACACCTTGTTGGAACTATTCCAGGAAGAACTAAGGAGGTTATGAACGCAAAAGGGGGGCCCAACCCAGTACTTGCTAGGTATGACTAGTGCTCTAGCTACTCAAAAATACTCTGGCTACGTCCCTGTGGTGGTGGAGCTGTCCGCTCACGTGACGGCTGCCTGTCAGCTGATTGAAACGATCAGATTTCAGCTGTGAAGTGTTGTCCCTGTGAAGCAGACCAAAGATTGTGAAAGAGTTTGAAATCCCTAGCTACACGTAAGTCTGAGGTTACCATTTTATCCTCGCTAACGTTAGTAAGATAACGATTTAGAGTTAATTCCGCCCTTATAGTTTGAAAAGTAACGCTGCTTTAGCCCAATAAAAACACAGTTAAGCTGGAGGAACGTAAATAAAACAGATATTATGTCGACCTCTAAAACCTTAATGGAGCTTCTCATCTGCAAGTTAAGAATTTAACTTCACCTTGTCTAACGTTGTTAATTGACCAATTTGTGCTAACTGCTTTGTATTTAACATCAGTTTTCACATTTAGCAAGCCCAGTGATGGAGGATTGCACACTGGAAGACCAACTTCTCCTCCATGCTAAAGAGGGCAATTGTCCTCAAGTTCAGAGGCTCCTTCAGTCGAGGATCCACCAAAACTGCGCTCTCAACATCAACTGCAGATGTAAGCTGGTGTGTGGGGGAGGATGCCGTCATCCAGTTGCCCAAATGTCACGTGTAGCTAGAAAACTGCTAATTTTATTTTATGTTTTCTTCTTTTTCTTTCTCTCGCTGTAGCTCGTTCTAAAACCTGCTCGGGATGGACACCTCTTCATTTGGCCTGCAGCTTTGGACACAGAGATGTTGTTGAGGAGTTACTGAAGGTGAGAGCAGTGTATGAGTCACAGCATTACCATGCTTTTTGTGTTCAAGACTTGCAGCCAGAGACATTTTTTATATTCACCAAATAAAGAATACATTTGCAGGCAGGGGCTGATGTGAATTTGCAGAATAACCTGGGTGACACACCTCTGCATAAAGCGGCATATGCTGGACAAAAGGTAAGGATAGAAAAGGGGAAAAAAGAGTAATGCTTCCTTACAAGTCTGTAAAAGCGATGTCTGCACAGTAAATTGTGGTGTACCTTCTTCTCCTAACCTAATGTCAGCTGGATCAGCTGTCACAGACACACATAATATATTTTCTCATCTCCCACTGAAGCTTTTGAGTGAAATGTGATGGTCATTTTTTTTTTTATCCCCCCCCACCCTTAAGGAGATTGTTCTGTTGCTTCTGCGCTATGATGCCTGTGCCAACATAATCAATGGAACTGCTCAAATCCCTAAAGATGTCACAGAGGACGATGAAATCATTACCATGCTTGAGGGTATGAAATCATGGGAGCGTTTTTATTTTTTTTTATGTATTTTTTTTAAACGTCTGATGGCTTCTCATTACTGAAGATCAGCTGCCTTTGTTCTCAAGTACTGATTTGGTTTGTGCAGCTGCAAAGAGGAGAGAGGCGAGGCGGCATGAGGAGAAGCTTCTGGAAGCAGCCAGAGAGGGGGATATATCCACTCTGGCTAAATTGGTTAGTGTCTGACCTTTCAAAGAACTTTTGGCAGAAAATAGTGTGCTTTAAGAACATCTCTCAAAATTTCACACATTTAACAAGTGCCTTGGGGCCTTGCACACGCTTCAGTTGTCTCGCAGAGATTGTTGAAATGCACCACTGTTATTACAAATACTCTTTATATGATTTGATATTTGCACAGAGTTCGGCAGGTCTGATGTTCAATTGCAAAGTGACAAATCTGAGTCCAAAAATAAGATGGCATGTGGCAACTTGCAGTAAAAGCCAGCGCATGTTTTTTTTGTTGTTGTTTTTTTTAATCTCATTTTGTCTTGCTGTTTTTAAGATTGATAATTTGAATAGTTTTATGCATGTTTCAGATAGATGTATGTAAAAGGTTAACCTTATTTTCCTGTCTGCTTTTTCTGTCATTTCTCCGATTTATATCCCTCAGCTCAATGGGAAAGAGGCTCCAGAAATCCACTGCAGGGATTCAGTGGGTAATACGCCTTTACACTGTGCAGCCTACAGGGGGCAGAAGCAGTGCGTTATAAAGCTGCTCAAGTGTGGAGCCAACCCTAGCATCAAGAACAACAATGGTATATCACTTATCTTGTTCTCATCATCAGCGCCTATTATTCCGGCTGTTTAATTTGTTCAACTGTGTTTTATAATGGTTGTTTAAGAATCACGCGTTATTTTCCAAGGATGGTAAATACTATATTCCACTGGTTTGGTTCCTAGGAAGTGTCAAAAGGTGCATAATAATTTGTTTGTATGGCTGATGATTTTCAGCTCAGACTGCACTGGACCTGGTTTGCACTGATGAACTGAAACAGATTCTAGCAGCCTATAAAAATAAGGTGAGCTCAAGTGGCTGGTCTGTAATGTCTCATTCTCTTTGAATGATCAGGATGGGTTCTGCTAAGAACATTTGGCACAGCAGCACTACAAGTATGGTGTCTTAGTCATTATCCACAAAGGATGATACCTTTTTGGTTATTTGATTAATAGAGTACTGTGCAGAAGTCTTGAGCCACCCCTCATTTCTTTATATTTTGTTTCCAAGGAGCCAGACTTTCTTGTAAAATTTTTTTAAAAGTAGTTTTCAGTAATAGTTCTCCAGGCCTCCTGAGGTTTTTCTTCTTTTTTTTCTTTTTTTCCCCCTCTCTTTATAAAGACATCTAACCCAAGGGATGAATCGGTGTTGTGTTTACAGATAAACAAGTTAGCAGGGAACCATTTTTTAAATTATATCTTTAGGCACTTTATTACTAGCAGCCTGTCACAAAACATATCAGTTGATCCCATTTCATTAGTTGGATCTGCAAAATGGATGAGTTTGACAGCCATAAAATAGTATTTTTGCACCAACAAAGTGATTCCCAAAAAGGTATAAGCTAAAAACGTGACATATTAATAAAAAAAAAAATTAAAAATTTTTTTTAAAAAGCTGTCTAGAGCATATGAGCAGTTTCTAAAGGTCAGGTACTTAAAAAAACAAAACAAAACTAGGAAAGACCTGATACTGGACCTGAGGGACACATCCGGCCCTTCACTTTTCACTGAAGTCTCATCAGAAGTGGTCTTGGTGGAAGGGTGGCTTTCAAGAAGCCGATCTTAAGGAAGAGAAACCGGGAGAAAAGGCTAAGGTACGACTAGTTACACAGGAACTGAACTGAAACTCAAAGGTAACGGATCTTATGAAGTGATCCATCCAAATTCAAGTTCAAATTGTCATCAGTATGTGCAGAGGAGGTCAGGAGAAAGGTCCAACTGTGTCTACAGGTGTCTGTAAAACAAGAGGAAGCCTCTGTCATGGTTTTGGGCTACAATTCTGCCAGTGGTGTTGGAGATCATGTCCTAATTGACCGAATTAGGGACAGAGCAAAATATCATCAGACTTTGATCAACAATGTGTGGATCGAACCGGGAATATCCGACAACATATGTAGACAGTGCTTCTTTTTGTTTTGTTGCTTTTTTGTTTGTTTGTTTGTTTTTTTAAATCTCTCATGGACTGACCTTCCCAGAGCCCAGACCTCAGCAATATTTAAGTAGTGCAGAATTATCTTGGCAGAGAATGGAACAAAAGGTCCAAAGAAGAGCTTTGAATGTCCTTCAAGAGGCCTGGAGAACTATTCCTGAAGACTACTTAAAGAAATGACAAGAAAGCTTTCCTGGGAGAGTTTAGAATAAAGGTGGTCATACCAAATATTTATTTTGTTTGCATAAACTGTTTTTTCCTTATCCTGGATTTCATTTACATTTGCACGTTTTAATACATTCAATTTCCAATTTTAAAATGTGCAAATCTAGCACAACTTGATGAAATTTACTGAGCTCATTCTTGTTTCTCACAGGGTTAAAGAGCCCATCACTGGAAACTTGTTCATAAAACCAAATAGCACTCTTAGGTTTTTAAAAAAAAAAAAAAAAAGCATCACATTAATCGCAGATACTTGCAGTCGTCTTTTAGAAAAAAATGTCTCAACTACATGATATCAGCACTTTCACTTTTCATATGTCTTCATGTGTTCACACAGTTATGGTGACTGTGGAGAAAAAGTCAGCTTTTATTAAGAATAAATACATCAGGCTTGCTGCTGTCTGTTTGTCTGATAATGCAGCATTAATGCAGAGCAATGCGTAGTCATGGTGCAGTTCTTTTAAAAAGACCGCACACTAAAGCTGTTAGTAAATTAAAAATATGATTCGCACACAAACTATTCAACACTGTGCACAAGACTGATATTTTGTTTTTCTTATGAAGGACCAGAGCAGTGTGGTGCAGAAGATTGAAGGACCTCTTTGGAAGGTATCTAGATTGATGTTCTACTATTAATAGGTCAGACCATGTTTAGACTGTGATATTTACATATTCAGTGAAATGGGCTTTTTTTTTTTCCATTACGCAACACAGAATATTAGAACTTCTTTTTTTTTTTTTTTTAAAAAAACTATA
>VVHJ01021490.1:109599-122111 GCA_015107715.1 Tylochromis polylepis
ATATATTGAATTTTTTTTTTTTTTTTTTTTAAAAAGACCTATAGGAACTATTTATTGTTCTTTTATTGTTTTTCTTAACATGCTACATTTAAGTTTACAAGAAAAGTCATACCACTCTGGAATAATAATAATAAAAGTTTAAAACTGATAAAATCATTTAAACTAGATATGTAATGACTGGTTTTGCTGCATGGGGTATTTGTTGAATTGTTGTTTCTCTGACAGAGTTCACGCTTCCTCGGATGGCGTTCCCACTGGGTTGTAGTTGAGAATGGAACAGTTTCCTGGTACCCTAGACAGTGAGATACTTTTATCAGCCAATTTTATAAAGCTAAACACTATAGTATGTACATTTATAGTATTATATATTTCAATCTGTGTAAAATGTTGCTTATAATCCACCAATACAATGTGTTTTGGGTTGTTGTTGTTGTTGTTGTTGTTGTTTTGTTTGTTTTTTTAAAAAGAGGATATCATAAAAATAACTGTTACTGGAGATGAAATCACCTGTGGTTTGTCAGTTATACCATTAATACTTAACAGTGTTAACTGTTAATGCTGCTTTATGTTTCGTGTGTGTGTGCGTGCATGTGAGATTTGTCTGCATGCTCTTTCATGTTTTGTTTTTTTTAGAGCTGATGCACTGGCTGGTGTTAGAAAACAGGGCTGTAAGTCTCTTTCACAAGCCTACTGCATGGTAAGTACTGGAGGTTTAGAGGCTTGTTTTCTGTCAGTCTGTGTTACCCCACATAGATGCTCAGTAAATAAATGTTTCATTTATTTTCAATTTGCAACACGATGTTGAGTTACATCGATTGCAGCTGTGTAGTCATTAGTGATTTCTTGTTATTCCAGGTCAAACCATGGGATCACTGCTTCTTCATGCTCAGGTGCTTCGATGACTCTGTGCATTATTTTAAGGTCCCCTCACAGACAAACGCAATGGCAACAAGAAAAGTGAGATAAAATTGGTCGTCTTCTTTTTAGAACCTGCCTCTAGAAACAGTGTTATCTGTATGAATAGACTAATATGGAAATGTTACTGACATTTATTCTGTTAGAGATGGCTGGATGCTTTTGAAGACCATGCATCCTACTGCACTCGCCACAACACTGAAGAGGAGATTATCGATGATGCTGCGGGTGATGTAAGAGTGAGGAACCTTGAAAAAGTGCTTCAGGTAAGACCAGGATCAAAAAGTGCAGTAAGGTGATGATGATCAGATGGTTTATATCGCTCATTAAGCCAACGAGCATATGGCATGGTAAAGAGTCCAAAAAGTTGATTCCGTTCATATCGACGTAGCGTTTTCAGTACGTTCCTTACCTGGATGATTGAGCATGCATCAGACATGGTAAAGAGTCCATCCGTCCAGCCTTAATTCATGAGAATCGCTATTCCTCTGTGAACATTAGTCAGATTTTAGTGAAACCAAATTTGTCCTTGGATATGGCTGTTCAGGAACATTTTTAACTTCTCAGTGAGTTTTAATTCTCATTTCTTTGCACAGTACAGCTAACAAATTACTACAAAACATTTAGCTTTCTGTCTGTATTTCACGAATTACATTAACCTGTGAATTGTGATGGATCACGTGCCAGATGAGCTTCTATGTCATTGACCTTTTGGGTTTCAGCCATATAGGATTTCAAAACCCTGAGTTTTGTTGAGATGTACAGAGTTCTGATATAAGTGTCTCTCTTGTCTTAAATTGTTGCAGGCAGCCAGGGCTTTCCAGCAAAAATTGGAGAGTGAAGTGTCAATATTTCTGTCCATGGTGAAGAATGAGGAGAATTATGGTAAATGCTTCAGACTTATCCAGTTATTACTGTCTCAAGATATTTTGGGAGAGTATTTTTAGACTTGTTCAAAAATGATTATTCAGTCTGGTAAATGGCAGAAAATTATCAAGGTGACTAACCATTTATATCAGTTGCCGTGGAAAAAGTGTGTGGTTAGGATACCAGACCTCAATACAAAATGTTGAATTTAATTTTGTTCTAGAAAATTGCAGCCACTTCATTAGTGACACCTGTTTAACTGCTCATTAGTGAATCTAATCTAATCAGCCAATCACATGGCAGGAACTCGGTACATTTGGGCATGTAGACATGGTCAAGAGGGCCGTTCTTCTTCATCAGAATGCAGAAGAAAGGTGACGTTAAGTCACTTTGTGTGTGACTGGCTGGTTTGAGTGTTTTGGAAACTGCTGATCTACTGGGATTTTCCCACACAACCATCTCTAGGGCAAGAGAAAATATCCAGTGAACAGCAATTCTGTGGGCAGAAATGTTGATACTGAAGTTCAGAGGAGAATGGTCAGACTGCTTTGAGCTGATAGGCACGCAACTGGGGGGAAAAAAAAATCCCACTCATTCCAACTAGGTTATGGACATGTGCATCTCTGAACACACAATACATCAGACTTGAACCAGATGGGCTACAGCAACAGAAGACCACACAATGTGCCACTGCTGTCAGCTAAGAACAGAACACTGAGGATACAGTTCGCACAGGCTCAATAAAATTGGACAATAGAAGATAGGAAAATTGTTGCCTGGTCTAATGAGTCTTGATTTCTGCTGTAACATTCATATGAGGCATGAAAGCATGGCTAGATCCTGCTTTGTGTAACCTAAGTTAAATTAGACCCCATTTACCATGCTGCCCTAACGTATATAACAGGATCACACTTCGTGACTCATCATTGCACTTTGTATACCCTTGCTGGATTTACTTCCTTCAATAATCGAAGGATGACGCATTAGTGTATTTTTATATACAAAGCCATTCTAAGAAAATTGCCATCATATATCTACACCAAGTTCACTGCCCTCCAGAACACCTACAATCTCAGAGCCAGTAGCTGGCTGCAGTTTAAAGTGCCCCTTGCGAGCACAGAGTCAGGAAAGTTAAGTCTATCTTATTTCGTGGTCTTGGAATGATCTGCAGCTCAGGTTGAGGTTGGAATCTCTTATCCCTTTAACAAGTTTTAAACAAAAACTGACACAGGTTTTAGTCACCAACTGTACCTGTAAAATTTAAATGGCTGGAATTTGAAATTGTTTTAAATGTTGTAGTGAATTTTATATATTTTACTGCTTCATATTTTGTGGTCGATGCGAATAATTTTATACATTGTTGCACTTGTATATAAATTGGCTTGTTTTGCTGTGCTGCTTCTCATCTTGGCAAGGACATCCTTGTAAAACAGATTTTCTAATCTCAATGGATATTTTTTTTTGCTGGTTAAATAGAGATTAAATTAAAATTAAATAACCAGTTCAGGCTAGTGCTGCTGGTGTAATTGTGTGGGGGATATTTTCTTGGCATTCTTTAGGCCTTTTAGTAGCAGTTGAGCAGGGTATGCATCTTTTACAATAAATACACATGGACTTAGTTAATCATGAAAAAATGCCAGTAATGAAAAATTGTCTAAATTGCTATATATAGGATAGATAGATATTGATACATATGCACACACAGAGAAAAAATATTGTGTACAGTATAAGCTAATACAGAAAAATGCATTTTATTTTTTTATAAAGAGTTGGCTGGACCACTTCTACTGAAAGCAAAAGAGACGAGTGAACTTTCCAGTGAAACGTGTGCTGCACTCCATCTGTGCCTTGAACTCCTGTCAAAGCAAGAAGAGGTAAGAGGAATATATTTGTGATCTTGGGGAGGGCAAGTTGAGACAATCCATCATCTTTGGATGGATTCCACTACCTGAAAATCTATAATAGATTATTTAAAAACAATGTAATGCAGTGTAATCTGTGATTCTGTTGTATTTTGATTCTGTGAGCTACATACAATCTTCTGTAACCCCTCCACTTGATGTAAATAGAGGGTACTGTTGTAGATTAGCTGCAGCTCACTGAGCATGTATGAATCGTCCTCTCATTCATATACCCTCAACCACATACTCTTCTCCTACTGGCTGAATAAATTATACTGACTGATTACAAAATCCTCAAATCCCTCCCCCTTACGTTAGCTCCTTCACACCAATCAGGTTTGAAATGTGTGTGTGAGTGTGTGCATATGCAGGCGCGTGCATGTACCATTCCCTGTCCACTTGTATTGGTGGCTGTGCCGTGCCCTTGGGGAAGCACCAGAACAGCATGGTAATCACTGGCACGTCTGTAGGAAGGACGTAGGAAAGATCCGCTTTTATGCTTAGGTCTGCATTCAGCTCGAAGATCAGTGCAGACGCGCACACACGCAGACACTCTTGGACTTGAATCCACACACTCCCGCTCTAGGGGAAAGGCTGTGCGTTTGGCAAGGGAACTCAAGCGCTTTCATATTCACTGGCTCAGCCACAGATACATGTATTCACGCTCACATAGTGTGAATACACTCTCGTACGCACATTTCCACATGCCAGAGCATCCGAGAAGGGGAGAAGAAGAGACAGCAACAGCACTTTTCTCCCGCATCTACACAGGTAAAACAAATCAAACAGTTGTCGTTGTATAAATTTCTCAGCTTTGCTTTCTATTGTGAGCTGAACAACTGGCTGTGTTTGCCATCAGCTGATCTTCTGTGACTTTGGCAAAAAGCGTTTTGAAGTTTGGCCCGATTTAATTTGATGTTTTTTAGTGTATTGTTGATTTGAGGGTTGGTCTGAAGCAGTGGCGCCAGCAAGGGCTGTTCATCAGTATGCGGAGGTCATTTCTGTGGATTTAATGATCTGAATTTGGAGTGTGAAACTGAGCGTCTTTGAAGTGGCACCGAATGCTACACTGCTCATTAGATCTTTATAATGAGATCATCTTATAAAGTAATGAATTCTGTCAAGTAGGAGCATAGACAGGCATTGATTAAATTGCACTGAGGATTCATTTGATCTGGTAATAGATAAATGGAAGCATTCAAAGCAAAGATTTGTGGGTTTAACTATTTAGCCATTCTTTATGTTGCACCTAAATTATTTTCTTTCTCCCTTTTAGCAGCTGATTTTAAATTATCAGTCTAAAAATACTACACTGTGCCTACTGTATGATATACACTTAGCCTGCCTGAAAACCTTTAATAAGGCAACAGTCTTTCCTATGCAGACAAAACAAAGGATTTGAGAGTTATTGTTAATTAAGCTTGCATGAGAACCAATAAAACACAAGAGTGTTTAATATTTTGCTATAAATCCTAAATATAGCAATATTGCACCGACTAAGAATAATGTATTCATCCAAGTCTGGAAACGACTGTCATGTCACTAGGACTTAACTGGGGCTTTTTAAACAAGAAAGCCGAGGACATTGACTGGACTCTCATCAACCAAACATTAAAAACGTTCCAACAAAATAAACTGAATTAATTTCTGACAAACAGATGTAATAAGAAACGCAGTAATAAGAAGGAAATGTCTTAACAAGTATGCTAAATCTACTGGTGCCACGTTAAGCTAATGCTACTACATGTCCTAAACGGATTATATTTTCTACAGTGCTGAGATTGCCCGTATTAAGCTGTATTAGCTCTAATCCCACATTTCTATTCTCCCACCCCAGATGCTTCTGTTGGAGATCCTTGTTTTCTACTGTCCACAGTCCATGGCAGTAGTCACATTCTGTTGTAATTGCACACGTTTAATACAGAAGCATGTCACTTAATGGCTCAAAGGGTCTTGCAGCAATTACAGTATTGTCCTTCAGAAGTGTAGATGTGGTCTGACCCATTTCAGCAGGCGCTACAGAAGTAAAGTATGCTAGTGGAAGTGTCACATTTATACAGTACATTTAGGGCACACTGTGACTAGAATGTGAGTATATGGCATATAAAGCAAAAAGATTTGTGCTGTTAACAAATGGAGAACTCAGGAAAGAAAGCTTCACAGGGAGGTTTGACAACACTCGCATACAACAGAGATGTATAGGCCCCACTTTGCTTGGTGTTTGTCAGGCGGCACGATTACACACCTGTCTAGAAAGCAAATGGAGGATTATAGTTTGAAACCACTTAGTGGTGATGTGCTGAAAAGCAGATCTGTCACTTTGTGTTGGTCTGACGTCAGGAATAAGGCATAAAGTGTATTTATTTGATTGAAGTGATACATTAATTTTTTTTTTGTCTTCTATAGTCTGCCAGAAATCTAACTGACCTTTAAAACCTTGGGGGCTGGTGTGAAGACAGTGTAGCAATTGACCTTTAGTTGAACCATTGCCACATAAGTAACAAACCTCTTGTCGTATCCCACACAGGAGAGTTTTTCCTGGCTTTGTTTCAGTAGTGGCTGGATATATATATGGATGTATTAGGTATGTAAACATGGTCAACATGGCCTGCTGACTTTGGAGTCACCTTTAAAGATGACTTTAAGTCACTTTGTATGTGTCAGACAGGCTGGTTTGAGTATTTCAGAAACTGCTGATCTACTGGGATGTTCCCACACAACCGTCTCTATAACAGAAAATTATACAAAAAAGAGAAAATATCCAGTGAGCAGCAGTTCTGTGGTCAGAATATCTGAGATATCCAATTTAGGTGAGCCAGCATCCAATTGTGGCTCACCTAAATTGGACAATAGAAGATTAATCAGACCAAACATTTTTCCAATCTTGAGTTTTCCTGTGATGTTTGGGTGCTAGGGTCAGAACTGGGCATTAACAACTTGAAAGCATGAATTCAGTCTGCATTGTATCCATGATTCAGGTTGATGGTGGTGATGTAATGGTGTGGCGGATGTTTTTTTGGCACACTTTGGGCTGGTTAGTACCAAGTGAGCATTGTTTAAAGACTACCTGAGTATTATTGCTAACCATGGCCAAGCCTTTCATGACCACAGGGTACTTTTGACTAAATAGTCAGAATAAACAAGAGTGTTTATGTTTGGAGAGGTTCCTGATAGTGTTAACTACATCTTTTCCTATAAAGATACTTCCATCACTGTAGTTGAATAGCTCCTCTGAACCAGGCTTTCCAAATACAGTTTGCTATTGAGTTAATGTTATAGTCCACTGTGTAGAGCTATATTAATATTGCCTCTGAGGTTTGCTTTTCTTTCAACAAGAGTATATTTGGCACAGAATGAAATTTTGATCCTTTGGGGTACTGGCCAAGGAGAGGCATCCCTCCCAGGCTCCAGTAACAGCTACAGCACAGAGCATCAGCACAGAGCATCAGCAGGGCTTAAAATAGCACTGTTTGTGCTCAGGCAAGAAGATGCAGTGAGAATGAAAGAGCTGGCTGGGATGGTTACACAAGTGTTCCATTCCTGAATGGGCTCTCACACAAAGTGCCTGGGACAGGGAGTGTTAACACAGGCTCCTAGACAGGAAGATGAGTTGCCTTTAAATGACAGTATATATTTATTAAATAGGTTTAGTGAAAGTAAAATCATAATTCAGCAGACTTGCAGACATTCTCACCGCACACACTTTAAAACAAAAGTATAATGCAAAGAATCTGCTATTTTCATGCATTTTTAAATGATGCTGCATTTAAAGAACAAGTCCTAAATTAGATGAACATACATTCAGAAACACAGCTGTAATGGAAACGTTAACTTTAAATGTAGGTGCCAGACTCAAAGACTCGCTGCCAGACTTCTTCCCTAGTGCAGGCGAAGGGAGAATATAAGAGTGCTGAGAAGTCAGAGGCTCTCTTAGCTAAACCCAGCTATGGATCTAATCAATGAAAAGTATATGTGAATTTTCTTTTAGCCACAACAGTAATTTATGCATCTACACCTGCAGCCTGCAGGATTCGCTACTGAGCTGACCAATAAGTGGCCAGGAATGGATTAGATTAGATCAATCCCAATCTCCAAGCTTACAAATGCACAGACTTTGAGATGCGTACTTGCATTTATCAAGTGGTCTCAGGGCTGTCAAATTGTCAAGTACACAAGACTCTTTAAAAAACCCTTTTAGTCCTTTACACACACTTTGACAGGTAGAAGCCAAATGACATTACTTCTAATGTCTAATTGTTGAAAAATATGTGTGATCCAGATTCTTTCTAATAATACTGTGTCCCCCTTGAGTTAAACCAGAGGGAACCAGCACAGGAATATCATTGTGTATCATTATAATACAAATCACAATATATTTGACCAAGCTATCACCTTTTGTTAAATAGTCATCTTCTGATTTGCCAATGCTGGCATTTCAATAACTGGTGAGAGCTTCATCAGATCAGGACTGACTACAGCAAGAAAATAAATGATCTGCTGCAAGCTTATAGCTTCTGCCGACTTCTCAGTTGTCTTATTTTTATCCATTTTCCATCACCAACCTCATGTGAAAGAAGGTGCTTATAAGTGCCTGTCATGTTACCAAGACAAAAAAGGATATATGCAGCATAGCAAGAAAAACATGTACGTAGTTCTTCTGTTTCTAGAGAAAGTACATAGGTACAGGTCTGTCAATATAGATAAGCTGGACTGTAACTTGATAGAGGATGATAAATTTGAATAAACAATGTGGCTTGAAATATTCTCATCAGATATTTAATCAATGCATAGATGTACAAATTTCACGTTGCACAT
The DNA here is from genome assembly GCA_015107715.1 of Tylochromis polylepis. Classification (NCBI taxonomy): domain Eukaryota; kingdom Metazoa; phylum Chordata; class Actinopteri; order Cichliformes; family Cichlidae; genus Tylochromis; species Tylochromis polylepis. Next base: position 118,098 of record VVHJ01021490.1, read on the forward strand.
GTCACTTCTTTTGGATTTATATACAGTTTATTGGGATTTTACTGGATTTCAGTGATGCCTTTTTAAAGCCTGCAATTTCCATAATAACCCAGCTGGAAGTTGCAGTTCCAGTTAGCTGACCCACCATTTGACAATTGGAAACAATCAATGTTCATTACAAATGGCTGGATCATGGTCTTTGGAGTAGGCATGCTATTCAGCAAATAAGTAAATGTGTCTGGGTTTTCCCTGCCTCTTTCCTGTTAAGTATATGTGGCTGATTTGATCAGACTCCACCACAAAGGCATCTGAAGCAGTTTAAATTTAAGTCTTTAAGCTGCTAACTGCACTAGGGCAGTGTTCAATCATATAATCATTTTATATATGCAGTATAGTAGTTGATGTTTTTGAGAGGAATATTTACAAAATAATCACAAAGTTACTAGTTTTCTTCCAATCATGCCTTTAAAGGAAATATTAGACATCATGAGAATCTGATGTCTGATGCAGAATCACTCTTCTAAATCTTCTAAAATGTTACTTTTTTTTTTTTTATTCACGTTGTTAATCAGACAACATCCTCGCAGGGACTAATACACTCGATTAAAGGAAAATAGGTTAACCACACATACACGATTAGTCATAAATTGTTACCTAGACATTAAACTAGACGCATCAGTAGCCGTTTCCTTGTGCATGTCTGTGCACTCACCTTGTAAAACATCAGGCACTATAAGAGACAGAACTTTTCATCTTTAATCGAAGACACTGACCTCGCTGTCCAGTCTCAGATTTGCAGTGTGATTTGCAAGCTCCTGTTTCTCAACTGCCTTCTTCAAGGTGACACTGGACATTTATCAAACTGGGAAGGCTGTGCTCAATTATTTTTTTTATTTTTTTTAATATTTTGCAATAAGTTACTAAACTGAATCTACAATGAAGTAAAAGGTGTTACCTATTTTTAAAGAATATGTTGCTGTTTAAGCTTTAGTGCTATTGTTATTTTGTTAGAAGCTGTGGATTTTTCCTTGGTTTTCGACTCCTGTTGGTAAAGCTTGAACATCAGCAGCAGCGGGCAATAGGACAGACTAATCTGGGCTGTCACGCAGTAGCCTGGCTCGGGTTCCTTTGAAGGGACACTCAATCCTGGGCTTCGGAGCTCTCTGAGACTAGGGTGTTTGGTTCAGCCTGGAAGAAACCAGATCTGTGGGCAGGGTTAAAACAATGACCTGCAATCAAAACCCCAGACAGAGAGTGATGTTTGATTGACATCAAAATATTAATCTGCTTGTTCTGCTATCATCATCACATATTTGAGAGCAATGTTTTTCTGCAATAAAATATTAGGTTGGTATCTCTGGGCATGCTCTCTCCGGTCGCTTAACCTTCTGTCTGGTTGTCCTGTGTTTGCAGGTGTGGAGCCTGAAAGTAGAGCAGGAAGTGGAGAAGAACAAAGCTCTAACAGAAGCCTTGCAGACTTTGGCAACTGAGCATCACGAACTCAAGCAATCCTTGAGTAAGAGGCGGAAGTCCTCCAACCTTAGTACCCTCAATGAAGATGACTTCTATGATGCTGTGTCAGGTCAGCAACCTCTTGGTGGAAGTAATCAATGAGTGTGATATTATTACAAGAGGGACGCACAAATCAAGTACATCAGTATAGTACATCATGGCAAAAAATACATAATACAAGTGTTATTGTCTACTGCTCAAAGACATTTCACTCTAAAACATGCTCACCATCGAATGGAGATATAGATATAGATTTTTTTTTTCAAAAAACTGAAAAATCAGTATACAGTGTACATCTCAGTACATTGTAGAGTCCTGTTTAGCAGCACTTTCCTTTTTTTGATAATTTTGTGTGACTCAAATCAAACTGCAGACGTCTGGATTTGGACAGCTATTTTGTAATTGAAGTACCTGAGAAGTGACATCTTCGAGTAATTGGACTTGTACTTAAAAGCACTTTTCTACTCTATTTGAGTGCTCAAAAAAACTTCTTACTACAAGCCTCATTCACCATCCACACACACAGGTGAATGTGTGTGTCTATGCCTAAGAATTATTTCTTTTAGGTATAGAAAAAATGCCTAAGAATTACAACCAGCCGTCCTGGGGTCCTTCCCTAAAATTTCTGAGGTTTCAGTGTGGGTTGTGAATTCTCCTGAAGCTACTACAGCATACAATTGGCTTTGGGTCATTGTCATGCTGATATGTGAATTATCATTCTAGCATCCGTTCACATGAACTCTGCAGCAGTTTTCCTTCAAGGACCTTTCTGCGTCCAGCTGCATTAATCCATCAGTCAGTTCTTCCTAAGAAGCACCACTATAAATTAATGCTGCCACCATTCATTTTAGGCATTCAGCGTGTAGTGTTCACCACACTTAGTGCCTGGAGATCAGTTTTTCTTTCATCAGACTATTAAATCTTTTTCCTCACGCGCTTCTAAATGCTGTCTCATGGACAGATGGTCATCCTCTAGACTGTGCAGTGGACGATACACTGCCCTTGTTGCACTTGTTACTGAATTTAGCTGCACAGATGCCTCTAAAAAACAAAAGAGAGAGAGAGAAGCCTGGTGGTTACAAATGTTCTCCTGTGGAAACACAGATCATTAGAAATAATTTCACACACTTCCCCTGATCAAAAATGTTCCACAGTGTTATTGAAGAGGTCTGCAGAGAGGTCTTCATGGCTTGGTTTTTGTCCTGATGGGTAGAGTGATTTGTGGCACCTTTTTATATACGCAAGTGTATACTCTTCAGAGTTATGTCTGGTCTATTACATTTTTCCATTACAGAAAATAAGGTTTCAGACATGTTTAAAGGATAATCAAAACTAACAAGATGCAAGTGTGTCACCACAAAGGGTTGAATTTTTAACTTTTTCTTTCTTTTCTTTTTGCTTTAATTTTAGCATTAATGAACTGCCACAGAGCAAAGACCGATGAACAAAATTGCAATTTTAGTGTGTGTGCACCTCTGTTCATATAGAACATGCTTATTATGCAGTGTTATATTTGCTTCTCCATCCATGTAGGTGGATGAGAAATTCTTTCAACACACATTTCAAAATGCAGTATGTGAACGCACAATAAGCACCAATTTCACTCAAGCATTTTCAGCTTCTCTTATTGGTCTTTGCTTTGTTTTTTTGACAATAATGTTAGTGACAGTGCTTTCGAGTGGGAAGAGTACCATCCCAGTGAACACAGTGCAAACAAATGTTACAGGAAGCAAATCCTTTGTGTGGCCTCTCATTGGAACACAATCATCAGGTGGGGTTTTGCATGGCAGCAGGGAGGGGGAGTTTGGAGAGGAACTCGAGCCCAAGTGCTTATTTGCAAATGGTAAACTGTTGAGGCTGGAGGCTGCTTTTTTTTTTTTCTCTCCCCCTGAGCCAGCTACTGGAACCTGTACGTGCAAGCGGTTTGGTATGACCTGGCATCTAACCCTACAGAGTCTGAGTCGGAGCACTCGCTAAGCGGCTTCCTGTCTGTGGCCAGTTACTCCTGCGAAGAGGACGAGGGGAGAGACACCCCCTTTCTCAACACCCTCTGCCATCCCAGCGCATACAGGGGGCCTTCCAGAATGTCAGGGGAGGGTAACCATGGCAACCAGCCATCCCAGTACAATGGAGTTAAGCACAGGTGAGCTGGGACTTGTTTCAGTTTATGATGTCATGCTTGTTTACTGGATTAAATGATTCCAAAGAGTGTTAAATACAAAGACTTCCAAGGTTTGGTGCTTGGCAGTCAGCCTGTTTGCTATATGCAAGGCTTTGTTGAAGGTGGTGGTAGCAGGATTCGGTACGGTGCATGTTAACTCTGCCAAATGATGAACATTTTGTGGATATGATTTGTTTGGCATCTAATGACAGGCTGCAGACCTCAGTCAGCAAGAGGCTAGGTCAGTGGACAGAGCTGGTGTAATGGGATACCAGCTTTCCACTCTAGTCTGTTTTTTTGTTTTTTTTCTCATCAGGTGTTGTTTTGCTTTTTTTTGGGGGGGGGGGGGGTTTTTTTCCCGT
>VVHJ01021495.1:1467-18980 GCA_015107715.1 Tylochromis polylepis
GGGTGGGCGCCGGGGGGGGGGGGGGGGGGAAGACGGGACTGGGCGAAGCAAAACTAAAGCAGAGTCACCCAGAGTACACACACTCACTTTCACACAATGTACTTTTATGCTGTCTTCACTGTGCTGTTGTGTAGGCTGGCTAGTGCACACAATTTCCCTTATTCACGGCCATTACAGAAGATAGACACACGGAGAGAAAAAGCCTGTTATAAAATGTGAGGAGAAGGGAGGAGAGAGGGGGAAAGGAATAAAGCTCACACAGAAACGACTCCTGGATCAGTCTGAAGTTTCTGTGCCTCGATCAGACGCCCGAAGATATTTCTTAAAGACAAAGATCTGTCTGGATGTGATTTTTTTTTACAAAACTACCAAGATAAAACCATAGATACATAAAGTAAATACAACAAAATAAAGCATAACAATGAACACTTGCAGTAAAATGTGACCACAAAAGATACTGCAACATAAAAACAAGATGGACTCAAACTGAACTCGAATTAAAAGCCAAGGTAAAAAAAAAAAAAGTGAGCTTTAAATCTGGTTTTAAAAGACTGTTTGTGCATATGTATAAAGAATCTGAGGCTTCAGACTCCTCTAAATGCGCTGCTTCAGTTTTTTTCTATCCATGGGGTCTTTATGATGCCACCCATCTGCTGTCCAAACCTTCTGTTTGTAAGGGGCAGTCTGAGGGGGGCTGAAGTAAGGCCCATTATGAGATAAATCTAGGCTGTAGTAGAGTCCAAGAATAAACTATACAGAGCTGGAAATGAGAATAATAGGTCCCATTTAATTAAGATTGCATAGCTGGTTTCACTTTAGATTTGGGGTTTTTTGGGGAGAAAGAAAACCCCAAAAAATTTTAACTATATAACTGCTGTAGTTCTGTTTCTCAGCTGACGCCATTTCTGCTCACAGACTTTATGAGCCAAATTATTTAGTTCGTCTTTCATTTCATAAGTAACCCGATACAAGTTTGACTTTATGACAGCGAGTGGACTGAATATGATTCAAATTAGTCATTGTCCAATCAACATTTCATTTCTATAGCTGTCCATCTCAGTTGGACAGTTAGAGTTTGTACACATCCCAGCCATGTGGGGGCAAAAGCCAGTGCGCTCCTAGTGCCGGTGCTAGGCCTGGATAAAAGGTGAGGGATGTATCAGGAAGGGCATTTGGTGTATCATCAAGAGTGGGATTTTCATACCAGACCAGTCAGATCGTTTGTAATGACTGCTGCTGGTGCTGTTGACCAGCCTTGTGTCGGTGTTAGTTTACCTTTCATTTAATCCAGTGTTTGTTGTATTTATTTGTTTAATTTGTTTCTGTTTATTCACTGAAACCTGGATTTTGCACCATTTCTTGACATCGGAGTGAGGAAAGGACAGGAAAATGTTCAGTGCCATTTATACAGCGCAGGGCTTTTTTTACGGCTTAAAAATGTTCTTGTTCTTTTTGTAAAAGGGTCCAGTTGGTCCCATATCTAGCAAAGGTACATCGGGTCTTTGTGTCAGTGTTTCTTTTATCTCAATGCATTTGCGGCTTCATGCACTTGTACCTGGATTCATATTTTTCCACTGGACTTTTTAGTACCTCATTCGCCCGTTTTAGACCACCGATTCGCAAAGTCCTTTTACTGCAGTGGACTTCTTTTGAAATATCATTTGTCTGTAGGCCTTGAGTCTACTTAAGAAAGATCACCCGCTTACTGATTAGTCTCATATAAATCCACACTGTTATGGACTTTGTTAGCAAGAGGGATTATTTCACTTTCTTGCATGACAGCGTGGGCCTCGTTCCTGGTTTTCTTCCTGGTTTAGCTGACGGTACCAGATGAAGGCACGTGTCCAGTTTTACCATCTTTATCTTATCCTGACTGCTCATTGGTTGCATGCAGTTTTACAGTTGTCATTAAGACACCAGATGAGGAAGTATCTGTTTCTTTATATTCTCTTCATCCTAAACAAGATTAAAGTGCCATACAGCCCAAGTTGAAGGTGTAGCATGTCGTGCTTCAGCTTGCGGGCCACTGCGATTCAAGACAAAGATGTTAGTGTAGATCACCATGAATGCATGTTTGAGCTGAGAAACTGAAAACTTGAGAAGGTAAATTCTTATTTTGCTATTTTTGTTTTTGTTATGATTTGCATACATTTGAGTGAAAGTGTTACTTTTGTTTCACTTCTTAATACCAGCACTTTTAGCAGCTGTAAAAGAGGTCTGTAAGTCACCTGGTTTTTACGGTCAAGGCCATACGAGGTGACTTTCAGGAACAAAGAGGAGGCCCAGTAAACAAATGATTCAGTGGGTTCTGGAGTATCATGCAACGAGTAAAGAGGAAGAAACCTCAAAAGTCACAACAGCCTGACCGCTGAGCTAAATCAGCTTCTCTGATTGCGGCTTCGAAATGCAGAAATGTCGCCGAGACAAAATCTCTGCTGTAAATATCCGCTCTTTTTGTGAAACTCATGATGTACTGCACACGTCGTGTTCACAAAGTTAACGGCTTTTGTGCAAGCATCCCCTTTAAACTGTGAACTGTGGCTGCATCTTTATTGCATCTTTAAGTGCAGTTGCTTTAACGAGAAGAAGATGCCGCTGTATACGACATTTATTGTGTTGCTCGGGTTGCATTGATGAAAGGCAAAGCAAGCAAACATTCAGACAGTACAAGGCTGAAGCCTTGTTTAGCTTTGTGGTGATGAGTAATTGAAGAGCGCGAGGAGATAAACAGACACGTGTTCAGAGGAGAGCAGACTGTAAAAAGGCCTAAGCTCAACATTTCTTCATTGACTCTGAATCTTAAGCTAATTCACACTGCTTTTAAATTCAAGGCTTTACGCCAGTATGAGCAGCGCCACATGCAGTTAACTACCATTTTATTCATTCTGGTTTTCACGGCTGTTTCAAAGTGAGCACAAAGAACAGTAATGATCACACTGAAGACTCTCTTGTCCCTGCTCGTGCACAGCACAAAGAACGGCTCTTCCCCCCCTAAACTTTTTGCACAAAAAAATCGAGTCAGTTAGTCTTTGTCGCAGCCGAGCTATAAATTCTCCCTGCTTAAGCAGTCATTCTCCGGCTCTATTTTTCTCCCCTTTCAATTAATAGGAAACACATCGGTTGAAGGAGGGTCTTTGTTGGTGTGTGAGAGTCCATACATCACCTAAACTAGAGCGCTCACCCCTCCTCCTCCTGTCTCCTGCCTGCTAACACACACATGCACACACCGACAGCCTCCATCTGCTCCCAATCATGGGTGCAGCCAGCGGTCAGGTCGTTGATGGTGAATGGCATATAGGCACATAACACACACATAAACATACACAGCCATGCACATAGTAACAAACTGCTTTAAAAATACATTTTGTTCCACAATTCACAGTATTTGTGTGAGTATAGTCGAGTACTGTAAAAGCTGATTACTCTGAGGTGCTGCATCTGCACAAAATTATATTGAATCAAGTCCAGCTGTCTTATTTAGCACACGACATAAAGGAGATGTGCAAAGACTCAGTGTTCAAGTGAAAATCTTAAATTTAGAAGTATTCCAATGGTTGTGGTTTTGAGTAATTGCTCAAGGTGTAGCTAGCAATGGGCCACCATCTGTCCGTCAATCATCCTGGGTGGGAGGGTTGCAATATTGAATACAACATCTTTAGTGGGATTTATGGTCTCGCAAATGTGTCCGTGCACGTTTCCAGTCGGACGAGGACTGGAGAGGTATTTTCACCCACCCCAGACACGCTCCCGTACAGTTCTCCTAAATCCTGACTGCGCACCGTTAGAAACGGATGATGTAAGCATCTGTCTAATGTTGATTGGTTGACAAGTGGGCTGGAATAGAGAAGGAGGGTTGACAAAAACATTCAATAAATAAAGATCAATAAATACAGTATATGAAGTTTAAACAGCGACTGCAGAGGAAACTTTTCATTGTTTGTAACACTCTGTATGGTTTCGCTCTTCTGCGTGGCTGGCTGACAGACCAATCACAGCACAAGAAAGAGTGGTCCAGAGACTGGTTGCGCCACATATTTTCTACACTGCCTCCATCTGACAACAGAGCTCTCTGCAAGCAGACGGGCCATCCCCAGACAGCAAACCCGCTACCTCTGCTGGACCATAAATCCCACTTTAGAGACACAGTGTATCAGGTATACCAAAAAAAAAAAGAAAAAAAAAAGACAAATTAGTTAGCTCAGAAATATATAACAGAGCGCTGAAGTGCAAACAAAATGCCTTTAGCAATCTAACACGCACACTGACAATCTGATGAATGCATTGGGACCAACTCAGGGTTCAGTATCTTACCTGAGGATACTTTGGTATGCAGACTGGGGCAGCCAGGGATCGAACTACCAACCTTCCTATTGAGTAAATGACCTGCTCTACCACTTGAGCCACAGCCACCCCAAGACAAGAGGGTCACTGATCGAAACTTTCTCAGTTGGCCATATTTAACTGAGAAAGTTAAATATGGCTAACAGGCTTTCTCCCACAGAGACATGAAAACATTCATGTTAGATTATTTAGTGATTCAAAAGTTGGCTGTGGGTGTGAATGTGAGGGTAAATGTTTTCCGGCCTCTCTGCGTTTGCCATGCGACTTGTCGATAGTGTTACCTGAATCTGGAACTATGTCAGCTAGGATAGGCTAGCTGGATAAGAAAATTGATGGATGGATGCACATGTAAGGATACTCCATATCTCAAAGTTTTTCAGATCTTCTTGCTGATGCCTAACATGTTATTTTTTAATCTAAATTTGTCTCCTGAAAGTCTCAGTTTTTCAGCACAACAGCTCATGAAAACATTTTTTCTTGATTCCAAAGTCTGTCACTAGTGCATCCCACCGACCTCTGCTTTAAGGCATTTATCAGCTTTTGATAGCAATAAAAAAACTTTCCATTATAGAAGGATGACTAGAAAAAAATTCAGGAGCTCATTTTGCTCCTGTTCAGTGCCGGTGTTTCTATGGATAATAAATCTACAGTAATTATATTTTACAATAAAAGGTTGATGAAATACTTAACAATATATTAACACTGAAACCCTTGCAATAAACTATACATTACATTTTTTTCCATTTGTTTTACAGTAAGAAGTACAGTAGGCAAAACCGGTAAAATAACAGTTAAAGGCTGGTAGACGTGAGATTAACGATAGAATCCCACAGACGCACTCAAACTGAACTCGGAGATTCTGACATGACGCTCTCATCATTCATTTAATAAAAATGAAAATAAACCTACTTTCTGTCTCTCACACGCACACAGACACACACCCACTGAGGTACAGGGACAGAAGAACATGAGCCACCCTTGTGGTGTGCTTCACCGATGTCAGGGTGTCATGGAAACGCCCAGCGTTCCCCATGGTTACGCACTGTTTACCCCTACGGGATACTCTTCTTGGATTGTTCAGACACTGAACACTTGAGCTACTACAACAACTCATGGCCAAAGAACACACACACACACACACACAGTGTTTCTTATCAGGATCTAAATGGACACAAATTAGCCTATTATGTGCTTTTGGGATTAGAGCAGTGATTTTAGCCTAATAGTCTGTTTTTGTGCTCTTACTCCAAGTCCGTACGGCACAGTGGATATTTGCCAATAAAGGCTTGATGTTTATATCCAGTAATGTTTCTGAAGTATTCATTTAGAGGGAAAGATATGGAAGAGCTTCACTTTTTCTTCTTTTCTTTTTTTTTTTTTAACTTTTTGTATTTAGTGCAGGAGGCTGAATTGTGGATCACATGCTGTCTTTACTTTCAGGTTTCAGTTCTTTGGCTTCCTGTAAAACTTGTGTCTCAACATCCCTTTGTGTGTGTGTGTGTGTGTGTGTGTGTGTGCGCGCGTGTATTTGGTCAGGTTGTGGGAGAGGTCTGCGTGTTAATGCAAATGCACAGGAGCCATGATGTGTTTGCTCTGTACGTGTGCAGCCGTAATGAAGACAAAAGCACATAGTGAGGCTGGGCTCCCTCGCAGTTTCTTCTCCTCATTAAGACGTTAATGGTGCTTCCTGTGCATGTGTCTTCAGGCTGCTGATTAATAATGCTGCTTGTTATTCATTAATATTACCCTAATGAACATGCACTGTTGAGCATGATTGTTAAACTTTTTTGCGTGTGTGTGTGTTTGTTTTTTCTTTTCTCTCCAGACTCCATTGATCAGCCCACATAGGACCGCACCCCCAAAGCGAGGGGAGGGGGGACCTGATCGTCCATCATCTTGGCGCCGTCGAAAGGTGGGCTAACATCCCGTACGGTTGGCATGGTAACGGCCTGCTGGGTTCAGGTTGAACGGTTTGTCAGAGACTGTTTCTTGTTGTTGCCACACTCTTGCAACATCCTCCTGACCTGAACGCTGAAATGCAGAGAAAAGTGTGTGTGTTTTTGAGGCAAATATTTTATGGAGGTGGGGGTTTTTTTGTTTTGTGTGTGTGTGCGTGTGTTTGAATTTTGGAAGCTGGAATAGTTTACGTAAAAGACCGGTAGTGGTGGTGGTAGCAACAAGGGAAACAAAGAGGGCTGCGAACGATTTTCAGGCAGATGAGAAAATGAAGAGTGGGAAGACAGCAGGGAGACAGGAGGAGAAATCAAATTATTCTTTGTGCTCTACCTGCCACAGAGGCTGAAAGAGAGCATTAATCTTTTACCCCTGTCTGCAGGTGACGACAACACACACACTCACAAACGCATAAGTGTACCCACACTTAACCAAACCACACTCTCTCTTTCGTTCATGTGAATTCTCACACACGTTTTTTTGCAAACTCGCTGCTGTTGCACTTATACCAGCAGTGATTGTGTGAGGAGTGAGGTTGGTGAGTCCAGGCCGTAGGAGGGCAGATACTGTGTCTGAACAAGAAGAAAACAGGAGGGATGAGGTGAGGCAAGGATACTTCCAGGAATCTTCCACAGTGAGTTAAAGTGAGACGGCGAAGGCTTTGTTGATTTCTCTGCATAAATGTCAGGTGATGGGCAGTTGAGGCACTTCAGGGTTGTGGATGGGCAGAAAACTCGCTGAATCAGTAGAAAAATAAAAATAGAAAACTAGCTCTTTAATTACAAATGTATTATCTAAACCCGATTACACATTCAGCAGTGTACTTTTCGATTGAGGCTCCATTTTGGTTCCTTTTTTCCTTCTTATGTGCATTTTTTTTTTTAAATCACAGGTTCAGCTTTAACACACACACTAGGACTTAAAGGATTAATTGATTACTTTGGAACAAAGTCAATGAATTGCTCATTTCTTAAGCAGAGGTGCTAGACTTTTTTTTAATTTATTTTTATTATTCCTTTGGTACTTTGATATCATCATAGTATCTCTGAATCTGCTTGCACCTGATCAGACATACAGATCTGTAAATTCTGGGTACCTTCACTCACGAGATGATTGACAACTGCCTTTCCGCTTGTGGATAACCTTTCTGTGACTTACCCTCTTAATTCCTATGGAACCAGTAAAGCAGATTTTATACTTTACGCTTCCGGGAGTCCGCTTGGCTCTCTGTGTTGTAAATTATGCCATTGCACAGTCAGCGTGAGGGTCCACGCAAAAGTCTGCGTACCGCTCTGTTTCTTGTGATCACAAGGACTTGTCTGTGGAGAAATTCCATTATGATGCACCAAGTATGCATGCACCCGAGAGTAGACTTCAAGTGGACTTTAAAAAAAGTATAATGGGAATGACTACTCAGCTGTCCATCTCCACAGCCAAGTATAATCCAGGTTTAAAGGTGTGTGTAGTTTTTCACACAATGCTTCAGTAGTTTGTCTTAGTTTTTGTTAAATAAATTACACAGTGTCATTTAAGGACCTGTTAAGGACTAAGTCGTTTTTATTATTAGGATAAACCAGTAGACAGTCTTTGCAACTTGTGTGAGTAGTTGAAGCAGCTTGTCGTGCTGCTGGTGTGAGTTTACATGGCCAGACATGGGCCGTGTGCCTCTGTTTTGTCAACAGAGATTATGAAAGACTGGCAGGCGGGGGAGGCGACAGCAGGGCTATTTGCATCACCCAGGCTGAGCATGCCTGTCCCTCTAACTCTGTCACCTTGCCTCTCCCTTTTTCTCTCCCTTCCTGTCTGCTCCTCCCTTTTGTCGCCAGCAACAAGCACTCTGGTTAGACCACCCTGTCGCCATGGTCTTATCGCCACCAATCAAGAAAAAATGGAAAGAGAGATGTTCAAACAAACTCATGAAAAGTTTGATAGCAGGCAGCGCCACAGATCTGTTATCTCATTTGAGAGATGACAAATGAATTAGTTTCTAGATAAACTGAAAGATTAACCATGAGGCTTTTTGTGCGCCGCAAACAATAAAAGTTTCTAATGGAGCCTGCACGTTGACTGAATCCACTCAGGGGAAACCCAAGATATTTATTATGATGTTTAGACGGGAATAATCCTGCCTGTCTACAGATGATGTACAACACAGATTGGTGATAGATTGAGGTTGTATTTGCTGTTGCTAATCTTTTCCCATTCGCTTGCCGCCTACCCCCACTAACTCTTTCCGACTCATTCTTGTTTGTTGCACCTTTTTTTTTTCCCCCCACTGCTGTGACTCATTGTGTTGTGGGAGGTCTGTCGACTCTCTACTTTGTTTGCTGTTTTTCCCAAACCTAATTCAGTTTTTTCTCTGCTGTTCATCCATTTTAATCTGGCGTCAGCGAGTGTTACTCATCAGTAATATTGAAGTGATGCGCATCTTATTGGAAATAATTTTATTGTTTCCACCAAACTGCAAGAACACACACACACTCACACATTCCAAAACTGTGACTGAGAGGGAGCTGTGTTTGGTTAGTGTAGAGTTATTGAGACTCTGAATTGGATAAAGGGATGGACTGATGAGATACTATTTAGTCTTACTGACCACTTTAAGCACTTGAACACTACCGCATTCAAACATACACATATAACACTTCATTCTTTGCATCTGCAGTTGTGGTCAGAGGTTTGCATACAATCATCATGGGTGTGACTGTCACAGTGAGTTTAGGCTTTTAATTATTTCTTTGAACTGTTCCAGGGTTGAATGATTGTCTTTAATGTCTTTAAAAAAACAAGAATTGTGTACACAAGTTTGAATTTATTTTGAATTTTCTCTATGAACACAGGGTCAGAAGTACACATGCAGATTCAAATACTCAAATATGTACATACACCTCCATTAATAGTTGGTTAAATGTCCCTGAGCAAATTGCACCTCGACTAAGGTGCAACTTGGTCACCATCAACAAGCTTCTGCCATGTTTCTGGCTGGATATTTGACCACTCTTCTTGGCAGAATTGGTAGAGTTCATTTAAATTGATTGGTTTCCTAGCACAGATCTAGCTTTTAAGAGTAGTCCACACATTTTCTGTAGGTTTGAGTTCAGGGCTTCGGGAAGGCTATTCCAAAAGTTCAATGTTAGCCTGCTTTAACTATTCCAAAACCAGTTTTGATGTATGTTTGGGATCATTGTCCCTTCGAACACTCAACTATATCCCACTTTCCACTGTAGCTTTTGATCTGAGGTGAGGTTGAAGAATTTGGAGGTAGTCCTCCTCCTTCATCATTCCATCCACTTTGTGCAATACACCATTGATGCTGCCACCACCATTCTTGACAGTTGGTACATTGTTCTAAGGTTTGAAAGCCTCACCTTTACTCCTTCAAACTTCTTGTTATTGTGACAAATAATTCAGTCTTTGTCTCATCTGAACACTCTTCTCCAGAAGGCATTTGGCTTGCCCATGTAGGTGTAGATTTTGGAGCTGGGAGTTCTTTCTTGGTAGGCACCCTCTCAGCCCTTGGCAACATAAAACTCCCTAAAGGCTGGGTGGTTCTTGTGTTCTTCCTGAGCATCTTAATCAGTTTCCTTTCATCTCAGGATGACAAAATTGGGTCTTCTTCCAGACCTTGGAAAAGTCTATGTAAACTTCTGACCACAACTGTATCTTGGTATCTTACATGGAGGGCAATTAGAGGCTCAGTATTTCCACATGCAGATCAGGGGAGTCAGGGATGGAAGCACGACAGTCCAATTATTAGACAAATATAGACAACCTGAGCCCTGAGCCCCACCTGCCATTGGATCTTAAAAATTGAGGTGATTCATCTGTGGAAACCATGATTGCTCAATAATTGTCTAGAACCTTTGCGTTTCAGACGTGTGTCTTTAAAGTAAATGTGATAGCAGTTTTAAATGGTCATATCTAAAGGATATCAGATCAATCAAAAGATTAATGAAAATGTTTAGACAAAAGTTTAAAAGATGTTTTGTTTTTGTTATTCAAATCGCCAAACTAAAAGTATCATCTCTGTAGCTCAAATCTAAAAATTAGGTAAATATGAGAGAGTCATATCATGGCCAGCTAATCTATGAAAATTATTTTTCCCCTGTGCAAAACAACCAAACCTTCAATTTAGCTGTATGATAATGATATTAAAGCCTTCAGGAGTATTTACAGTCTGGAAGAGTGCCACATGTATAATGCCATATAAACGGTGTCATTTGAACATATAAATCATTTAGTATCAATTTATAGATGGAGTTTGTTTTGTAAGGTTTTTTTCACATATTCACTGTAGGTGTATCTGATATCCACGTGATGGTGTTGTTGCTGCATAATAATAATAATAATAATAATAATCATAGTTGTTGTTGTTATTATTTTTTATTATTTTGTGTTAGTCCAGGATCAATATTGATACTAACCAATCATGGTTTTGTGAAGTCATAGCTTTCTTATATAAAGGAAAAAATAATAGATGTCTTTGTTTATATAAAACTCTCTCCTGGAACAAATCGTAATATTTGCTGTTTGCCAAATTTAGGTTGCTCGTGTTGGTTTCCTTGTGATAGTTTTGAATACTGTTTGCTAACTTCTTGGCTAATGCTAACTGAACGCCCAGACAACAGGATCGGTCAGTTGCAATGTGCACCAACATTGTTATGATGGTCTAGGAGCAACACCAACACGGGGAAATCACATCGTGCTTCACCGTAGCTGTGAACTTACCTAGGCATTACCTGATAGAGGCTGTTTGTAAGAAAGCACCGTCACATCAGGCAGCTTCCTTCCAGGCGCCACCCCTACTCTTAACCACAAAGTGTGAGGACACGTGAAATAGATTAATGCCTTGTCCTTATGCTCTGACCTGATTCTCCCTCTGGGCACCATGAACATCTTGTGTCAGTCCATTAGTAAATCGTCAACTGTCTGCTTTTACAGCCAGGAGACAAAAGCAGTATGTGGTTTTTGTTTGCCTTCTGATCCAGTCTCTGCCTACCCATCCTAACTAAGATTATGACATTGACATCATATGTGCAAGAGATAAAAATAGTAGCAACAACAAAGAACCCCAAAAGGTGGATCTAAAGGATGTATAAAGCCCACAAACTGCAGAAGTAAATTTGCTCATTCTACCTAGTATTTGGTCCATCACCTTATTAAAACAACTCCATCTCTCTGTGGAGTTTCTTGTCCATCATCTCATCCATCTTTTTTTCTCTTTGCTACGTGGGTTGCGTTAAAAAAAAAATCAAGTAAACTCTCATTAATGTCAATTTGTGTTCAGAACTCATGAGAATGAGCAGGAACGTGTTCGTCGTGGGATTTTGACAGTTGCCTAGCAATGCCGCTTTGATTGTAGCCTACCCATCAGTCAGTCCGGTGTCTGTATTTTCTCCATAATGAATAATGTACTTCTTTCTTACTGCCAAGACTAAAGAATCTGTTCTTTAGGTCTATCCCAAAGTTAAGGGGGCTATTTTGAAAGCAACGTTGTGTGTGTGAATTAGATCTCTCACTAGTCAACGGGACTATATGCTTTCTGTTTTATGAGGTGAGCCATTTCCTCTGGATTTGCCATAAAGACATAAACTTTGTGGTTCCTGGTGAGTCGTGCTCCCACTGGGCTCCGGGATCCAGGGTCATTGGCAGGCTACTGTCCTTTAGCAGACCTCAGAAATTTAGCTTCACCCCAAGTGATGCCACAGCAGTGCTGACCTGAACGATCCTCCTGCCTCATTCACCCATTGACCCGAATAATATGTGGGTCAACTGTCAGCATGAAGGTGATGGCCTCTTGGAATCACTCAGTTCAAGATCAGGGTTGAGAACCAGGTCAAACTTAATATCAAAGTTCAGAGCTGCTTGCCTGCATGAGTCCTCTAACCTTCACCTGTCATCAAAGAGGAGACTTTCCCACAACCAGTCAGATCAGAGCTCTTTTTTTTTTTTCATTGCTGTTGTTTATCAGTAAAAAGCCAATGCTGTTTCATAACCTCTCTGCAGGCATAGAGAGAACATGCAAATTTGTTATGAAGTCCAACATATTTGAGCATATTTGAGTTTTTGAGACCTCTAGATCACTGGTGCAAATTGCACAAAAATGCTGGACAAATTAAAACTCATAAATACAAAATGATACTTTCAAAAGAATTCTCTCAGAATGTATTCATGATTCAGGCTTTACGGGGCTAAACAGCGGATGTATAGTTAGAAAAGAAATGTATAATATGTTGTCCAGTCACATCAGAGCGCAACAGCTAGCACACATAAACAGCAGCTTAAAAGGCAGTCGATATACAGAGTGAGATTCAGAAATGAAAATAAAAAATGGAGAATAGGGGGCTTGAGGCAGAAGAAAGATGTTGACTGCTTTTTTTTCTGCACAGTTGGACAGTGGCTGGATAAAGTGGGTGTAAAGTGTCAGATCTTCTGTTACATAAATTTTCATTGATGATACCAGAAATTGGTGGGGACTTTTTTGAAGCTGTTCGACCATCCTGCAAACATTTCTAAAGGAGTACACCAGCCTCTTAACACCTCTAACATTGAGCACATTGTAGGACAAAAGTCACACCTGGATTAGGAACAAAGGTCCCAGTATGATTTTGTGTTGGGCAGTCCGTACGCTGAGCTTTGCATGCCCCTGTCTACATATTGTAGCTGTGCACTGTTACCTGGAGGCAGTGTCAAAAAGACAGTGTTAGCACCTACTGCTGAGGAGTCAGTGGAGTAAAACCACCTGTTGACACCTGCCGTTATTTGTGATTTTGTCTGTACTCTGTCGTAACCTCTGTTGTGGTTTTCTTTCCTTTCCAAACCAACTTCTTAACCAGTTTATTTTGGCTTCTTTTGGCTTTTTTCAGTTTCTTTTAGCTTTTTTGGGAGATTGCATTTAAATGCATCTCTATGACTGTGAATCAGGCTTTAAATAATTGCCTTCATGCATGAAGCAGTGGATTTGTAAAATTTGTTTATTGTACACACACTGTGAGCGTATGTGACCAGTGGTGTTTTCTGCCACAACTCCCTCGAGTGACTCAGTCTTATCTTCTTAAAATAAGATTATAAGATTCTAGTATGGATGATTTGACTATTGTGTAACATTCAAGCTGCATTTTTTTAAACAAAATCCTGATTATTGGCTTTGTATCACATTAACTATCTATATAACTATTATTTGCATTTCCTTGAATATTTGTTGGTTTCTTGTTAGTTTTTTGAATATTTGTAAGTTTTATTAACAAATATGCTTTGCTAATGTGTCTTTTGTTTGTTTTTGTTTTTTTTCCTTCTGCCAAAATTTCTCTTTCATTTTCCAAAACAATATCACTTTAATTTCCGCAGTTTTTGTTTGAGTTTCTCAAATACTCTTAATTCAAACTGCACATTAACCCAGGTGCAGGGAAGCTAGTTTGCAGTCTGCTTTTTGTTCTGCACACTCCCTTTCACATCTACAGTATCTCTCTGTCTCCTTCAAATTGCCATCTTCATGCCCATCTCTCCAATCCCCTCTTGCTGCCCTCAATAACGCCATCACCCTCTTCCATTTCCTTCTTTACGTGGCTCATTCCCACTGCCCCCTGCTGCTGTATTGTACCCGCCGCAGCCCCGCTGCCTCTCTGCCACCAGGCCCCACACTGCCTGTGGCGTGTAATTGACTTTCTCCCCACACTGGAAAAGCGGGCGGCCCGCGCCAGGCTGGAGGTGACCCATTTCCCTGGGGCATTCAGCAGCCTCCTAATCAACTATTCTCTGGGGCTGCCTCATTCACTCTGCAATTAGAGCAACTCCCCCTTTGAGAACTCCATCAATAGGCTGGCAGTCAGGCAGGCGGACGGGCGGGTTTGGTTGGTGTAGAAGCAAAGAAGGAGTTTCACCCGAACACTTTGTCTTGGCTCTTTGAGTTCTGAAACCTCCTTACTTTGTACTTCCCCCTCTCTCTGCTTTTAGCTTCTCCTGCTCCTCATCTCCCTCGTGGTAGGTTTCATCAGACAACAGCAAGCGGGGGTTTTGTCTAACGAAGAGCAGCAGACAGGGAGGCAGGTAGACAGGCACGCAGGGAGGCAGATCGTAGGATAGGCAAGAAGAGGTAGGCAAGCAGACAAAGGCACTAAGGCAGACAGTCAGTCAGTTAGATGGGAGGGACTCGAGGGAGAGATTAAAAGAGAAATTTGAAAGAGGGAAGGATTGAGCAAGAGTATCTGTGAGATTTCAGAGCATCTCGTGCTTTTAGGAGAGTATTCCCAGTTGTTGTCTTGCAAGAGAATACACTTGTGTTTCACCTGGTCTTGCAGACATGCGTGAAAGCAGTCCTCATATTGATTCTGTCTCAGTACGAAGGTGTGTTCTCGTTCTCGCAAGCCAAGTTCACATAACTGAAGACTGGGACCTTCTCTGTCCTGAAAACAAAAAATAAAAAGCCAACACAATCAGATGCTTTTGCTCGATCCCACCAGAGATCATGGCGCATGATGATTAAATAACAGGCCGGCGTCTCTCCCCTGCCGCTGGCCTGATTTTCTATGCAGGAGAGGCAGTGCTCTGGTCAGAGGATAACCATGTAATCAATGGAATGAAAAAGCTGCTCTGGCTGTGAAGGTTAAGAGGGGTACAGGCGGTTTTCAGCCCACTCTGTGTGCCACACATGCATTCAAAACACACTCCAGACTATCTGAATGTTACTAAATCCTCCTCCTTTCACCTGTTCCCCTTCCCTCCTGTCTTTCTTTGACATGCCTTTATCTCTCTTTCTCTCAGCTCGCTCCCTCCTACTGCCTCCACCTCTTTTTGCTCTGATTCCACCCCCCCATCCTTGGTATTTTTTTTTCTTCCTCTGCAATTCCTCTGTCTCCCACTATATTTGTGTTCTCTCTCCCCTTCATTTACTTTCCTCTCTTCCCTCCCTCTATCCTCCTTTCCCCTCCCTCCCTCCTACCTTTCCCCAGTGTCAGCTGCTGTCACTGTGGCAAAGAAAATGACCAATCAGAGCTCACTTCATTGCACCAGCTTCTCCCTCCCTTCCTCATTTCTCCCTTTCCTTCCCTCTATTCCCTTCTCTTCCTCCTCCTCCTCCTCCTCCTCCTCCTCCTCCTCCTCCTTTTCGGCCCATCTGCCTCTCATCCCCACAACCTTTATCAGCTCACTTCCTGGAGACAAAATGTGATGCATTATGGGAGACAGACGGCTGTCTAACGGGGTTAGTTGTGTTGCGTGGCTTATCATCAGAGACACTGCTAATCCTGTGTCTTTGTGTGTATGTGTGTGCATGCCGCATGGATACTCCATGAGAGCTGATGAACTCATACATGCACAGCCACACACACATATACACACACACACACACACACACACACACACACACACACACACACACACACGCACACAGCCTCACATGCTTACGCTCATATTCTCCAAATAAGAAGAGGAGGAGGAGGAGGAGGCGGTCGACGAGACATGTTTATGTTTGTCAGTCTCTGCAAGGAGAATACGATTTGCATGATATAAGCATATTTTACCCTGCTTGTGTACTGTTTTGCACTTTATTCATTTACAACCTGCCTTTATTATTTTTGTTGAGTTCAAAAGGATGCTTGCGATGCCTTCCTGCCTTCACAATTACCTTTATAACGAGAGCTAAGAGGCTAAGAGGGGACTATGTAATCACTTCACTCACTGCATTAAAGTTTTATTTACACCTCTGTGTGTGTGTTTGTGTGCTCCTTTCTCTCAGGTGCTGATATGTGTTCACGATGAGCGGGCTGGGGGAAAACTCCATGGAGCCTCTGAGCTCGGAAAACCGGAAACGCAAGCTCTCCACTTGTGACACGCCTGGTCTGGGGTGAGTGTGTGGGATCGGCAAACAAGAGGGAAAATGCAGGAAAGTGGGCTACTGGGTCAGTGTCTTCTTGAGCTCTGGCTGTACAGCTATTATGTCGATATCTGCCGTGATGAGTAACAGTGAAACCGTGCAAAAAAAAAAAAGTAGTAGTTTTGATTGGAAAAATTATTTTATTTCCTCTTTGTGCTTTCCGCTTGGAAAATTAGAAGGTAAAGCCATTTTCACCTGGTTGGAACACGAGAAATAAAATGTGCCTGCGTACTGACTTTGTTTTAGTCATAAGTGTTTTTATTCCAGTTAGGTCTTCATCAGGACAAACACATTAAACTGAAATGTGTGTAGACTCGACTTTGTGTTATTGATGCTTATTTCCACTGGCCTTTCACCCTACGTTTGATGATCTTTCTCCACATTTTCTGTCTCTGTCTCCACTGCAGCTGAAAAATAAAGGCAAATATGATCCAAAAATACTAGAAGGTGGTATTGATCTACTCTTCTAAGTCTTGCCAGGAAAGGTGACCGTACTGCAAGCTTTTTTTTAAAAAAAAAGAAAAAAGAAAAAGTAATGTCCAGTTAGCCGTATCAGCAAATGACTAACTCGTAAGATAGCCGCTGTTTTCAACCTTCAATACAACCACTGCTGACATTTCAACTAGACATTTTTTGCGGCACAAAGAAGACATCGGTCTCACAAATAAACTGCTTGCCATCTACCTCGCAGCCACTCTGCATTGTTTTCTGACATAGAAACAGCACTTTGATCACACTTTGAGAAAAGTGCATCGCTGTAGTTTCGCTTTAATCTTTGTTTATTGCCCCCCTGCAGGTGTGAGAGGAAGCGGCGGGAGCAGGAGAGCAAATACATAGAGGAACTGGCGGAGCTGATCTCCGCCAACCTAAGCGACATCGACAGCTTCAACGTCAAACCAGACAAATGTGCCATCCTCAAAGAGACTGTGCGCCAGATCCGCCAGATCAAAGAGCAGGGTGAGTGGGCACGGTGATCTGAAGGCTACTGAGGGCAGTAAACGGACAGGTGCCCTGAAAGTCAGGTAGACTGTGAGGAAGTGTCTGTAGGAAACACTGGGAAAGGTGTTATGGTGCTATAGAGGCGGTATGGACAGCTGCAGGGTTAGCATGTGCACACGCACATGCACACGCGTGCCTCCTCTGAGCCCAGGTGCAAGGACAGATCAGTCATTCATCTCCCACAAATTTCACAGCCCTGACTGTTTATGTTTGGGAGGAAACACTGGCGATGCTTTGTGAATCTGTCATTCCCGTGTGTGTGTGTGTGTGTGTGTGTGTGTGTGTGTGTGTGTGTGTGTGTGTGTGTGTGTGTGTGTGTGTGTGTGTGTGTGTGTGTGTGTGTGTGGGG
>VVHJ01021497.1:2156-15934 GCA_015107715.1 Tylochromis polylepis
TAGTACAGAACACCAGCCTATAGGAAGGTTGTATCCGAACTGTCTCTCCAATTACAGTCCGTATTAGGCGGTCCTGAGCGGAAACAGCGACCAATGAGAACCAGTGGTGTCATGCGCATGCATGCGTGTAGTCATGGTTACCAAACCGGAGAAGTGAATTAACACGCAGACGTTAAATTTTCATTTATAAAATTCAGATAAATTTGAGAGATTTTGTTCAGTGTTTGTCCTTTTGTCTGTTTGCACCTGCCACACCATTATCTGCCATAAAATACAGACCTTTTACACATATATGTATATACTCCTTCACTTTTTCAAAGGTGAACTTTGTTTTCACTTCTGCTGTTCATTAGAATGAAACATATTTATTACTGTAACAAGACTGCATTTATTTAGACATCAGTCATTAGTTTATGGTTGAATCTTGTTCTTCCGTGAGGCTGACATACAGTATTGTTATCGGGCAGTCAGGTCTCTTCATGCGTGTAAATGCAGGGGGACGGTCTTTCTGCAGCGTGAATCATTATAACTCGTTGGATTTTCAGCTAGTTTTAATTTTGGTATTCATTTATGAGAGAATTCTTTCTGATTTCCCATGGACCCTCTTGTGCCACCACTTTTTTTTTTTAAATCCTTGAAACACCTCTGGCTATACCACCAGCATTTCTATTTTACACAGAAAAAAGTGAATCCAATGAAAAGTCCATAATGTATTCTGAAATTACATTATGCACTTAGAAAATGTCCCTGCTGTAATTATGGGTGGTCTATTGATCTAGTGGAGCTGCTGTGACAGCTGTTGTTAGGCTGACACTGAGAGTTACTGCACATTTTATGAAACTGGTGGGCAGTAAAACTTTATGCTCTGTATTAACTAGATCTGTATAATTAATTAAAACGATTAAAAGTGAAATGTTTTGCCTATGGTTCCGATCCGGGTTGGTAAACTAAATTACAGATCATGGGACATAGGTGTAGTGGATTACTGAAATATGTCCAAACATAAATTAATGTAAGCCAAAAACAGAATGTACAATTCTAATGAGTTTGAAAGACAATATTTGACATGATCACCTTTATTCTTCAACACAGTCTGAACAGAATGTCTTTAATTAGTCTTCAGGAATAGTTCTCCAGGCTCCTTGTAGAACATTCAAAGCTCTTCTTTGGATGTTTCTGCCTTTTGTTCTGTTCTCTGTCAAGATGATCCCACACTGCTTCAATAATGTTGAGGTTTGGGTTTTTTATGACTCCAGTCCATGACTTCTTTATGAATAGCTTTTTGAAAGTCACTCTTCCATTGAGACCTTTTTTTGATTCCTGATGAGGCTTCAGCCAATAGATAAACTGAAGGCCCAGATACATCTCTCAGGTCCTGTGTCATGTCTGTGCTGGATTTTTTCTTATTTGTTAAGGATGTAACTTTCAGACTGTACATCTGCTGTAGATTTTTTTTTTTACGCCCGGCACTTCTTGTTTTGTCCTCTACTTGTACAATTTCCTCAAGTGTTTTAAAAACACACAACACACCATGCTGAGATATGTCAAGTGTTCACCAAAAGCTCTTTGGGAATAACTTTGTTGGCATCACACGCTATATTATGCCTGTCAAACTGTGTTATCTGTCATTTTTCATAGATTCAACTAAAACTAATAAAGTGTTTTTGCAGACTGCTTATAATAATAAAGTATCTAAAGATACGATTTAAAATTGTTAATTTGCTAAGTTGTCCGTTATGTGTAGACACAACCCTGGTTAATCCCTTGAGTGTCACTGGCACCCTTGGTGTCTTTTTATGCTTAGATAGATAGATAGATAGATAGATAGATAGATAGATAGATAGATAGATAGATAGATAGATAGATAGATAGATAGATAGATAGAAATTTATTAATCCCTCGGGTAGGTTCCTCCGGGAAATTCAGTACATATAATACTGGCATGATATAGTTCCACTAGTCCACCAAGACTGAGACCTAACCCTTCACCCCCAAACAGCTGTGGCTGATGGCTGACTCACCCTGAGTCTGGTTTTGCCGGAGGTTTCTTCCTGTTATAAAAGGGAGTTTTTCTTTCCTACTGTCGCCAAGTGCTTGTTGTTTGGTGCTATATAAATATAACTGAATTAAAATTAATTGAATTAAGATGGAAAGGTCACTGAAAATTAATACAAAGCTGCTTTGAATAGCTCTGTGATGTAACATTTCTGGCCCAATAGAACAACAGTGCCCCAATCCAAAGGGCATGAAGAGTCTCTGAATGGTCTGATGAGTGTGAAAATGATGGAAATCATATGATACAGCTTTTGCAGTCACCAGATCTCAACTCAGTTGAACATTTATGAAAGATTTTGATCCCGGGGGTAAACAGTACCCTACACTATATCATCAAAACACCAACATGTCTTTAAACAGTGTTTTCCAATGTTTCCAAGTAGATTTCCAGAGACTTGGCCCAACACCCTACAATTACACTTAATGTTAATTGTTTTTTTGTTGGTTTTTTGTGGGGGTTTTTTTTTACTTTATTTGCTTTCATTTCTAGCCTGTCTTCATATGTTACCAGCCTTTAATGGTAAAACAGTATAGAACAGATTAAGTCAAACCAAAGTTGTTTTTTTTAAGTAAAGGAGACATTGATAGTGATGACATGAGCAAGAAAGATGCTGACATAAAGCACTGGCATCAAGCCCCCTACTGGACTGACATGGTGCTGCTGGAGGCTTTTACTCAGCTGTTTCTGAAAAGCAAATGTGCAAAAGAAACTGACCACTATAATACACAATATATATTTATCTGAGGCAGCATTTAATTATGTGTGTGCATTATGGGTGTGTGAGAGTGTTTTAAATATAGTAGTGAGTAACAGCCAGTGCTGCTGTGTGTTTTATTTACTTGGACACACCTACAGCTTTTGGAAGATAAGATGAAACTTTAATGATCCCTGTAACCAAACTGGGTCACTGCAGCAAGAGACAGTGTTGAAAACTGGGAAATAAAAATTGAAACAAGTCAGTCAATTTGGCACAACATTGTTGATTTCAGCTTGCGGAACATGACTGTGAACAGTGAGATGTGTCGGATCACAGCAGGAGGACTTCCACAATGGAAATTTAGAAAAACAAATTGTAGAAGATATGACAATATGCAAATGATTATCTAGCCAAAAAAATGAAAAATGCTGATTATTTGAACATATTAAGCCACAGAGAGTATAGAGAAGGTGGAGAATGATCGTACACGGTGAACGTCCCGCTGGTGTGGAATGAGTGGAAATGTGCTTATATGGATTTTCCCACCTGTCTTTGACACAGTGACCTTTTGATGTTGCGTTTTTACAATGTGGTCCAGTGTAGTGAGCGTGGATGGGGCGGGGGGGCGGGGGTGCAGGGGGCGGCAGAGGGAGGGAGCTGTGCATGCGCCATATATGGGCACACCACCGACTCTGCATCGCTATTGGCTGCGGGCCTTATGCAGCTGCTTGTCAACAAGATGGCCTTCCTCCTCTCGCCGTTTTGACACTGATTATTTTGGTATCCCCGAGAACATACCGTAAAAGCTTGTGTCACTTCTAAATAGATAGTGGTCGAGCGGCTGTTGATAGTCCTATCAAGGCCTACGGTCAGCTAGACTGTGTCCAGAGAGCTGACAGGCACGCCATCCTCCTTGGCTGCCACCACTAAGACAAGGTTGATAATAGAAAGTAGCTGCTGGCTAATGACGACGTTAGCCTGTGAGTGAGCTAGCTTAGCTACGTGGACACGGGTAGTTAACTCGTGTCACCTGCATTTGACCAGACAGACTTGTCTGGTTAGAGCGAAATTCAGCGAGGACGCACTTGTCATCGACAGCCTGTTGGTCAAGAAGGTTGTCTGCTTCAGTTAAAACCACTGAGGTAAGCCAGCTGCCAAAATACAACGCTCGGGGTCTTTTTTAAAAAAATCGTAGCTTGCTAGCAAGCGCTGTCATGTTATTATGCAGGTAAGTTGTGCTATCCAGCTAGCAACCTTGGTAGCTACTAATGGACCTGTTTGCTGTGTGTGACTACTCAGTAATAATCTATATGAAGTATTCAAGACTGTAGAAGATGCTTTTAGTTTACCCTCGATGTTCGGTTATGTTAATTATTAAAGTGCTGGAAACTTGGCCAATAAGGTGCTGGGATTTTTTTTTTTTTTACGTTATTACGCCGCTGTGTAAGCTAACTGTTTGCTGCTTGCTCAGCCAGCTACTGGTTTCCCAAAGAAATTGAGATAACGAGCATCAAACGATTACAATAATAACAACAAAAACAAATAAGAGTGTTTGTTGCTGGTGATGGTGTTTTGTGATCCCCCACTTGTTGGTTGCGAGTGTGGAGAGGTTGGCAGTATTTCAGCTAGTTTTCAGAGTTGTTTGGTTACCTTAAACACAACTAGGAAAGGTAAGGGATAACCTGCAGGCCTTCGATAGCGAAGACTAAATACTCTGTGGCAGTTATAATAGCTAGATTTATACACTGGGCTAAAGAATAAAATAAACTTATCTTTCGTGTTGTGCTCTTTGTGTATAAGCCAATATGAAGAAGTCTAAAGGAAATCTGTTTTTTGTGACTGTAGCTTAAGCTCTCTCCATTTTAAAAAGTCCATCTTATACGGAGTGCAGTTTGATGTGATTTTGTTTGCGAGTGTTTGATTTGCCCTCCTCCTTTCAGATGTTCAGTTGGATAACACTGTTGACACAGTGGCCTTTGTGATTGAATTGATTGAAAAACTTGCATCAAAGTCTAATTTGTGATGTTTCAGCACAAACGTGCAGACACACAGACGCAGTGAGTCCTGCAGTCCAGTCAGCCACGCTCCCCAGGTGTTCAGACAGAAAGCCTGCTCTCACGTAATGTTCCTGGGCAGACTGCTGGAGCAGTGCGCTCTGCTCTATTGTTGTGTTGACAGTTTGCAGCAAAGCTGGCCTGCTGGCTGCTCGTCTGTTGCATTGTCTTCATGCAGCGAGGGAGATTGAGCTAAGGCTTTTTGGCATGCTTGGGTCCCATCATTCGTCAGCTTTTGGCTGTCTGGCTGAAATGCTGTGAAAAAGAGAGCAGGAGAGCTGGAGGATGGTTGGAAGGAGTTTGAGTTACTCTCACACTCTCAGTGTTATTCAGGCGGACTTCTTTGCAAAGATGGCGTTAGACCAGGAGCTGACAGTCTTAAAGGGAAAAATGGCAACACCGTCTTAAGTTAAATGCTTTGGTTCAGCATCTGCTAATCCGCCTTGTTAAACCTTAAATTAGAGTTTACAGGGATGTAGTACACTGTGTTCAGGACTGCGTTCACCTGGTAAGAGTGAAACTGCTCTTCATTTGTATAGGGAAATGAGTCCCTCCAGCAGAAATTGAGTTTTGATGTAAAAGGTCAAACCTGCAAATCTCTGTTCTAACAGCAGGATTTTGTGAGCAAATAAATACCTTTTTATACATGTTGTGTGCAGCTATATTGTGTGGATTTTCATAGTAATCAACAGACATTTGGCTCTGACAGAACAGCTGGGTAAAACATTTGCTTTTGGAGGCAGTTATGCAGTTGACATTTTCTGTATGCCTTCTGCTTTAAGAGCTTCAGTAGCACAATCAGTGCATGAAATGGGGCAGTAGCTCATATCATCCATATCTTACCTGGTGTCTACATCTCGGCTGTGGAGTTCAGTGTGTACTTTCTATATGTGCCAAGTCGTTATTATTGTTTTTTATTCTTTTTAGTTTATTTAGTGGTTTGTGTATGTAAAGACACAGTTAAGGAATTGGTGGTGTCACTCACTACCTTTATGCTGGGACAGGTTTGGAGGGATTAGGTTGTTGCAGGAGGTGTAAAACTATGTTTTTATTCGCAGCAACTGGTTCTAATGAATAGGGAAAAACTTACAATAACTGGTCAGTCTAGTACAAAATATTATAACTGAAAGAAATTGATCTCCAGCTTTGTCTAGGCCTTGATCTACAAAAACCAAAACAAAACAGGAGTACACCTTTTCTCCCACACATGCTCTTTATGTGCAGACCTCAAGTATACACGAGTCCACTCTTATACATTATGTCGTTTGTTTTTTTTGAGAAAACTGATTTTAGCATGATTTTTTTTAATCATGTTAAAATCATTACTTTTTACAAACATAGCTAAATAAACCAACATACAACTTGCTATTCACGAAGTTCATTACAAATATTACAAATAACATTTGTGAATTTAGGTTTATTAGACAGCTGCTGCTGCTTTTTCTGGTGGTGGTGATAATTATTGAGGGTAGCTCGTAGTTAGTGCTCTAAATAGCTGCAGCAGTATATATTGGACTGCTTTTCTTGTATAAACTGATGTGCTTTTGCCTCTCATTAGTACTGGCAAAAGGAGACGATACTTTTAAAGCTAAAAATAGGTGTATAGCACAGCCAATAACATTTATTGAGATTTATACATTTTTACTTCTTGACATGCAGCATAACAGAATAAATGTGTAAGCACTTTTCTTTGTGCATACTCACAGTTGAGTTGTGAATCTATTGTTATGAGTGTTCTGCATTGTATTGAACTGCACTGTAATGTGGACCAATAACACAAATGTAGACTCAGAAGGGCAATAATCGTGGGGGATGATCGTTTGAGTATATGGAATTACGATACAGTGTTTTTTTTCTAAATCTCTGTGTCAGAGTTGTTACACCCGTGGGATGGTTAAGATGACAGGTAAACTTGAAAGTTTCATAATTAACTAAATCACCGTCATATCTCTATGATGTCTCCTTAAAGGACGAGTTAAGCCGGGCACACAATTAATGTGTTGCCATTTAAATGTATACTTATTTAGTATACACAGCCTGGAAAATGCTGTTCATCTGGTGGCATTTGTGTTCTGATGTACTATTAGTCAGTCATCTGACAACAGATGCAAGAAGTTATGCAATATCAGTGGAACTGCCTGTTAAGCTTTATGGAAACGTAGATTACAGTAACTGAATACAGAGAGCAGGAAGTAAAAGAGCTGCTAAAACCCACTGCTTGCCAAATTTTCATGGAACTGAGCAGTTTTGTTCTTGCCAGTGCCAACACATCCAAGAATGGGGAAAGAGGTTTTTCTCCATCATTGTTTTGTTTGGTTTTTTTGTTAGTTTCCTTATAGGTAGGAAAGTAGAAGGAAAATGGAAAAATAAAAGTGAATAGATGTTTCCTGTTTTTTGTTGGCTGTGTGTTTTTTGTATTTAAAGTGTTTTTAGATTTTTCCTTTTTTAATTGCCATTTTTAAATTTACAGGAATGTAGGTGCTAAAAAGTCTGGTCTGCAATTTAAAGTGGCTGATGTGTTGTGTGTGAGAGACTTCATAATAGATTGCTGCGGTGGGCAGACGGTCTCTCTTCTGACCCCGCTTATTATGCCATCCAATATGGTATGAAAGATGGATTGCTTGCAGTGAGAATAGGGGGAGAGAGAAAAATGGATAAAAAGGAGGCCGAGAATAAAAGCATTCAATAGACATCTGTAAGGGGTCGTGGAGAGAGGCAGGAAAAAGGGTTCACTAGCTTTTTTTTTTCCTCACAACAGTATAATCTCAGCTCTTAGCCGTGTTGTTGCTGTGTGATTATAGAGGAAGCGTTTGAATTGGTTCACCACACTGTGTGGGCGGTGTTTGGTTTTTGCACCTCTCTGAGCTATTCCATTAGTCCAAATGTACAAAGCACCACCCATCCAGTGTGTCAGACGAGAAGCACAACCAACGAAAATGGAAAGCAGGGTTCGGTAAAAAACAGTCATACACTAAACAGGTCTTCGATTAGCTGTGTTATCGGGGAAGGTAGGTTCAAGAACTGCCAACCACTGGGGGATTTCAAGTGTTGCAATACTACTTTATGTGATCCATTAAAACACACCCTGTATAAACGTAAATGGCCATTTCGCCTTAGCAGCCAGGATTACAATACATACATGATTACCAGTTTTCTTTTTCCACAGTGCCAACTTGTTGTTCTATCTGGGAATATTTATTATACCCTGTAGTAGAATAATCTCCCCTGTCACCCTTTTAAGAATGAGTGGAAGAAATCACAAGAAACATGAATCATAACTGAATGAAAAAGGCTGGACCTCAGGAGAACCACGTGTGACCTAGATGAACTTCAGCACGAAACGAACACTGTAGCACTTGATCAAAAGTTAAACACAAAAAATTAATTACAGATAAACAAAGCTGCTTTTTGTGAAACTCTCAGTGGAGCCTGCTGCGTATGTAGACCCAGAGATCTGAGCAGACACACCACACCCGAAGCAAGAGAGGGCTCAGTTGTTGGTGATATCATTTATAGTATGACAGCTGGACATGTCAACATGGTGTTCAACACAGGGAGCAGTTGTTACTGCTGTTGTCACATCTAGCCATGGCTGTAAAAATACATAGTTAAATTAATTTCACTTCTTATGTGGTGGTCTTCAAATCGTTTATATAAGGTCAGGATGTCCCTGTCAGCATAGTCTGACAGTCATTTTTAACAAAATATTGCCATTTGTGTAGGGTCAGTGAACGAATCAAACATGATTCAAACTATATATTTAACCTGGGGTGGCTGGTCACTTCTTACATCTGTATTTATGTGGTTACAGTCAGGTCTGCTTTAACAGTTTAAACATATTGCTTACGACTGACAGATGAGGTGTAATTATTCAAGCTCGGATGTCGTGGACACCTTCAGGTTAGCAGTGAGCCAAACATGTTGCTCTGTTGCCACTTGTTCTTTAAGTGTTCCGGCACGTTCCTGGCAGTCCATACAGCTGGCATAGCTGCTGAAGCAAAGCATGCTGGGTGGACTAAAGGCTTTCCCTCTTAGCCTGCGCATACGCTCCTTGGCAGGGAGAAAAGGGTGAGGACAGGGAAAAGGGCTACAACAGTTTCACTACTAGCCCGCCTCCTCTGCTGTTTGCTAAAAATAGATCCATCATATGCCTGCTTGCTCCTCCCTGTGTTGCCTTCTATTAAGTCCACTTTGAAGCCTGGGAGATGCAGAGGGAGCGGGGCGGGAGAGGAGAGTCCATTTGGCTCTTTTGTGTTCTGTCTTTCATCCCTTTCATCTGCAGGCCACAGACCCCAAACCTGAAATGGAATCCCTTTAATTTGATTTTAGAGGCTCCAAAGCGAGTGAGATGATCTTGGTGCACAGTAGCAAATGTAACAGCTAATCAGGTTTGGGCAGAGTAGGAGGCAGACCAGTTGTGATTAGTCCAACAGCAGTAGGAGGATGATGATGATGTTCTGTTCTCACCAGTCTAAAGGTGCTGAATGTGAACTCTGTGAGTACTTCACAGCAGCTGTTGAGGACAGTCCCAGTTGACCATTGATTATCTGACTTAATCTCAGCACTGATGAGCATTGTGGCTCTAAAGACTTAAACTGCAGTTTAATAAATTAAAACGGAGCTTAACTTTTTTCTCTTCTCTCCTCTTCGCCTATAACTACTCCCTTTTCCCTCTATCCTGTTGTTGTAGGTTGTATGCCCAGCTCCCATCAGGTTGGCTCTGGGACAGGGAGCCGACGATGAAAGTTCCGTGTGTTTGCTGGCCAGTGTAGATGCCGATATGCCACGGTGGTCCGCATCCTGATGGACCGAGACACCTTCTCCCACATCCGGCTGTGGTGCCCACGCCCCTTTGGCACCTACTCCCAGAACAAAGCTAGGAATCCAGGCTCAGGGGGCAGTGGTGGAGGTAGTGGTGGTGTGGCAGTGTCCCCCTCCCTCTGCAAGTCTGAGCCCTCATCAGGTGCCAGAAATGAAGATGTAGGGATGATAGTGGGGGTGCACGAGGAGAATGGAGAAGAGGAGGATGTGGGCTCAGAGAACACTCCACCTGAACCTGAGCTTGACTCCAGCTCCCTCACACAGAACCAGGCCACTCAACCCCCTTCAGCCCCTCCTACACCACCCTCCTCTGGGTCCCAGATGGAAGATGGCCGTGTGTTGTTAGACACCTGGTATGTTATTAAGCCAGGTAACACCAAGGAGAAGATTGCCTTCTTTGTTGCGCACCAGTTCAGTGGAGCTGGGCAGCCTAGACCCAGTGCTATGAAGGTAAGGAGGTGAAACAGTGAAGCATTTTTTTTTTTTTTTTAATTTAAAAAATATATATGTGAGATTTTTGTTGCATTTAGTTATTTGTCTTTTTTTTCTTGTTTCTTTTTTTTTTTTTAAACAGGTCAAAGGTAACTGGGCAACTGACTGCAGTAAAGCCAAAAGACGGAGGCGATGTTCGTCCTATGACCCTCCGACACGCTCCCAAGCCTCAGAGTCGCTTCTCAGCAATGACCCCTCCCTTATACCTTCCAGCCCTGATGAACCACACCTGGGAGGGGTGAATGAAACAGACCTGCTTTCAGTCGCAGAGATGGTTGCCTTGGTTGAGCAGAGGACTGCCATGGCCCTTCAAGGGATTGTGGGTGTTCATGGTAACCAACACCACCACCAGCCCTCTATTACCACTCAGAGCCCAGGCCTTACCCACCACCAGCACACTCTTCTGCGGGGCACAGTGTCAGACCCCTCTCCTATGGTTTTTGTGTCGGACAGTTCCAGTGGTCAGCCCTCCAAAGAGGTCCAGAAGACGTTGTCTCCCATCCAGACAGACCAGCATCTTGAGGAGCAGCATCAGGAGTCATTCAGGGTTGCCCAGGCCATTGCGCACTTTGAGTCCCAGAACCTGGAGAATCAGCTCCATCTGGGCCCTGCTTCTGGAATAGAGTCCTGTAATCAGGACAGGGGAAGGGAATGTAGGAGAGGAGGTGAGTCTGGTACGGTAACACCTCCTCCACCCCCCAGCCACAGTCATGGTGAAGTTAGGATAGCTTTCAGAGTGTCAAATCTGGACCCGCGGTCTCAACTGGAGCCAGCTGGCAGGTCCCGCTGTATGTTTATGAGCTGTGGTGGTGGGAGTAATCAGGCAGCAGCCAGGGCCAAAGAGAAAATTACCTGTGACCTATACCAGCTCGTCAGTCCCTCATCAAGAGACCCTAGTAGTCTGCTGCTTGCAGCCACAACTGCTACCCCGAAATCAGATGGAGACCTCCATCACCCAGACAGGCCGGCCTGTGGCAGCCCAGACCCAACGCAGGAGCTCTCTTCTGGGGAGAAGAAGGCTGTAGGTGTAGGAAGGGAGCGAGTGACTGGTTTCCATGTGGAGGTGGTGGTGACAGGTGCTGTGGATCAGTGTGTGTTTTATGGCAAGGACAGTACAGAGAATGTGCAGGAGGAGACCGTATGTTTTGCTATGTCTAGTGGGGGAGGGGGCAGTGGGGGTGTTGGAAGCTCTACTGACCCTTCATGTGACGATCCTCCTCCTGGACAGCTCTTTTTCCTTCAGCCCCCTCGGGCTGAGGAGGAGGATGTAAAAGGAACGGGCCCTGGCAGTGGGTCAGGAATGTGCTCTTTGGACTGCGCCAACAACAACAGTCCTGGGGCAGGGGTGGCAGTGGGCTCAGGGGAGCGGGCGACCCGACCAGACTCTCCTAGCATTGGAGAAGACTGTTCAGACCCTTCACTGTGTCGCCTCTACCGTCACGTTTCCCATGACTTCCTGGAGATCCGCTTTCAGATTCAGCGACTCCTTGAACCTCGACAGTACATGCTACTGCTCCCTGACCACATCATGGTCAACATCTTCAGCTACCTGCCAACACGCTCGCTGGCAGCCCTCAAGTGCACCTGCCACTACTTCAAGGTGTTGATCGAGACGTATGGGGTGCGGGCTGTGGATTCACGGTGGAATCAAGACCCTCTCTATAGAGATGACCCCTGCAAGCAGTGTAAGCGACAATATGAGCGCGGGGATGTTTCTTTGTGCCGTTGGCACCCCAAACCTTACCACCATGACCTGCCTTATGGACGTTCCTATTGGATGTGCTGCCGGCGTACTGATAAGGACACACCAGGCTGCCGTGTTGGACTCCATGATAACAACTGGGTCCAGCAGCCTGCTGATGGCTCTCAACCCATCCGCACCAAGCGGGAAGACAGGAGGGAGGAAGCTAGGTAGAGAAGAAAGGGCACACCTCACATATACCAACTCTCATCTCATTTTGTGCACCTCCTTCTTTCCCACTCCTGTCACCTCTCATCTGATCAGAGGACAAACAGGAACAGAGAGGATCAGCACTCCAGGACTGTTTTGTTTTTCTTTGCTGCAGCAGTCCTTCCTCATACCTGCCCTCAGTAGGAGGTGGTTCAGTGGTAAAGAAGGAAGAGAGGTGTGTCACTCTCCTTGCCTTGCCTTTGTTTTTGTTTGTTTGTTTGTTGTTTTTGTTTGTTTTGAAGCCCTCCAGAATCCCTCTCTCCCCCACTGTGCTCCAGAGTGGTCACTTTGAAAAGTTTCCATACCAGGGTTTGGGTCCCCTACTGCTGCTGTTATTCAACCCTTTTTCTGCCTCTTAATCATTCGGGTTCTTGTCTAACTCTGCACATGGTTGTTAGGTAATACATGTGAAAACTCTACAGTGTATTTGATTGAGATTAGCATTCATAAAGTGACGCATAAAAATGTAATGCCCTAGAGCCTGCTTATTATTATTATTATTATTCCCAGTACTTGTTCTATGTTTCTGTGTCGTATCACAAACTTCCATGTTTGCTGTACAATGGTGCTTCAAGGAATGAGCTGTACCGAGTCCAACAGATGTAAAACTTTTCAGTGGTGGAATGTTCAGCATTAATATAGAAATGTGATTGTATAAAGCAAACTTGATTTTTTTTTTTTTTTTTTTTCCCCGTTGTACAAGGTTGCCATTTGTACCTGTCCTGCACCATGCATTTCTATTTTTCTGAATGTGCTGTAATGTTGTACATGTCGATCAGTCCCCTGATAATGCTGCTGAAATCATTGCCTGTGTCACTGATGTTAATTCTGAAATAGCCATACCATTGGTTAATGACAGGCACAGTCTCTGCACACTGGCTGAGACTGAGATTTTAGGGCCATGTCATAGTTTCAGATTGGACCCTAACCTTGCTGACCAGCCATAAAGAGGAACCACTGAGAACTTTCTGGTTTACAGAGAATCATGGGAGATGAACCTGATTAAGTTCAGGGGGATTGAATGGGGGGAAAATACAGAAACTTGATGTCACTTTGGAAAGGCCTGATGTCACTTTGTATGGTTTGATTGACTTGCTTGTTTGCCATTTTCTGTTTTGTTTTTTTTTTTTTTTTTTTTTTTTTTGTTTTTTTTTTTTTTTTTGGGGGGGGGGTCGGATTGTTTGCTGTTGTATTTGCTTTTATTCTTGAGGACTGAGTTCTCCCTGTACCAGTCTGTCACCCTACTCAACCCGCAAAGATTTTTTTTTTCTTTTAATTATTCCATGTTTGTTTTAACCCCTAGCTCTCTTCCTTTCCTCCACCCCCCTCCGTCCTCCGATCTGGCAGAGGGCAGCCAAAACTGTCATTCATGCTTTGAAGCAGGTGAAACCAACCACCACATGCCGCAGAAACTCTCCACACCAGCTTCCAGCCTTAAAAGCCCCCCTACCTCTTACCCACCCTGCAGGAGACTGAGGCGTCAGATACCTCACAGATGATCAAGAGTATTGGGAGTTGCACAGGACCCTGTAAGTGGCTAGACTTCAGATGCTCGACAGACTTCATTCAGCTCTTCTGGATCCACCCAAAACTCTTAGAGTGGGAGTGTAAGATGAACAGTGCCTGGTGATGGCTGTGACTCTCCATTCTTAGGGAGGGGAAAACAAAAAAACACCTCCTTCTCTCTCTCTCTCTTGCTTTTTAACC
>VVHJ01021503.1:1975-11978 GCA_015107715.1 Tylochromis polylepis
CCTGTCTTGACCAGATTTCATGGCGATAGTCATGACATTTGACTCAAAACCAGGTTTTAGCCTGGCCTAAAGGAAAATCCCAGCACTGAAAAAAAAAAGACCCCCCCCAAGTTTTTGCTAAAATTAGTTTGTTTATCCGATGTTAAGAACTAAAGCAAGTTTCCTATCAGACAAGGTAACACAAACTTGCTACCTTTACTGTACATGGACTGTTTGTACTAACATGCGTATACAGCCGCCCCTATAAAGGCCTATTCTAAGTCAAGAAAAACTCTGATATGGTAATCTCATGGCAGTACTGTGAGAAATGTCAGAGGAGCAACAGAGTCAACAGGTTTTATCCTATGAGAAACATGAGGATTCGATAGAAATCCATTTGATAACTGTTTAGATATGTCATTCTGGACTAACTGAGCTGACTAATACTAGTGGGAGTAAAAGCCTCATTTTCACCAGAGAGAAATCTTTAGAATAAAAATAGGCTAATTAGTATGTTCTCACTTAGTTTGCATATATTTAGCAGCTCATTTCCTAAATTAAATGCAGAAGGTGCAAACTGCACTGCTTCTGTGTGCGTGTTCCGCACCCATTACTTTATCTGTGTCAAGGTGCAAACTACATCATGCACAATTTTCTTCACAGTACGACTCCTTCCCTGCACTTTGTGGGACTTTGTGCGACTGGCTGTTAGAGAAACAGTTTTAGAAATTAACTCTCAATCCACATTTATCTCCATTATGCAACATCATGGCATGCATGCCCCCACATCCAAAGCAATATTCCCTCCTCACCCACTGGGATCTCATTTTGGCCAAGCTTTCTCTCCTCACCAGAATATCTGCGGGAGTGACGGCACTTGTGAAATCCTAGCCGCCTGTTTCATCATGAGGACGTGGCTCGGTGGCTCTCCAGTCATTTAAAGAGCCCCACTCGTTTCTTTGACCTCATGGAAAGCTCTTGTGGGGCTGTGGGGGGGCCGAACTGGATCAAAAAAGGGGGGTTGCCACTCCACAACTATGTGTAACTGAAACATGTGCTGCAGTAAACACTTCCACCACTCCGCAGTTAATAAATAGCTCTGCTGCTGATTGACTCGTGGACTCGTCTACGTCAGCGAGGTGCTGGGGCTCGTAGTTTTTCCAGCTAGGACTGTTGTTGGTTTGTGGACCAGCCTTAGTAACAGGCCACCAAATACCGGATGGGTCCAAAGCCACAACTGAAAAAGAATACAGCAGATAATGAGAAACAACGCCAACATCCTGACCTGATAACGTAGGCAGAGCATGGCAAACAAAAGAACTGCTTTGATACCAGCAAAGCTACTTGTCACTATTGATGCAAAGTGACACAACATATGTTGACCGGATGGACTCGTAGAGCTGTTTTAGCTCTATGGGATGACTCCGAATTAAGCTTCAAATACATTAAGACACCATCAAAGGTCACATCAACTCTTGGGATTTGAAACATTTGTAAAAACAGGTCTCAATCACAGATCTGATTCTAAATAAAATCACGGCTCACAAGTTTTTTTTGTTATTACAACAAGGCATTTGTTCCCTCTGAAGCCCTAAGGTGGGGCTTCCTTTCTGGCATGTGGACAAAATTTTATGTTTAAGGTGGGTATCTGCTCGTGTCCTCCTCGTCACTGTCAAAATATCAGGCCTTACATTACTTTTAAGTATGGACTCATGCGTTTCTGCAGTCACTGGCAAAGCTTAAATCATTGTTGTGATATGCAGGCATACTCATCAAACATTTTTTCTTTACTCAATCAAATCAATCAAAAGTGTATTTCGAAAGCACATTTAAAACAGCAGAGCCGAACAAAGTGCTTCACAAAAAGAACATACAGATAAAGGAGAGTGACGATATATTAACATAGAAGAAAAGAAAGGTAACAAACATAAAACAAAGCAAACCTGATGGTACTCAAACTGAACTTGAATCAAAAGCCAATGTAAAAAAGTAAGTTTTGAGACGTGATTTAAAAGACTCGATAGATTCTGCAGTAGGAATTTCATCTGGTAGATTTTTCCAGAGTCTTGGTGCTTCAACAGCGAAGGCCCGATCTCCTCTATGCTTCAGTCGAGACCTTGGTTGTACTAAGAGCATCTGGCTAGATGATCACAGTGCTCTCTTGTGGTTATATTTGTTGAGGAGTACACTTAAATAATTGAGCACCATGTTATTTAAAACTTTAAAGGTAACTAAAAGAATCTTAAAATCAATACGATATTGGACGGGGAGCCAACTTAGCCAAATTAGCTAAACTATGAATTACTTTAGTGTAATGGTGAAGATCTTACTAGTAAAACAGAACCAAGGAACTGCCCAGACTTAAAAAAAAAAGAAAAGAAAAAAGAATGGAACCAACATAGAGGGGCCTAAAAGTGCAGTTCCTCAAATGGCCACTTGAGGCTAGCTTCAGAAGGGGCAGTCCCTATAGATTCCCATGTTAAAAACCTGCTAAGGCCATGTCGTAAAAGATGAAATTATTAGGAATCTAGCTACATAATTATTATTATGATTATTACAGAGTTATTGCGGTTTTGTAATTTGTGATTAGTCTTCATTTTAAATAAAAAAAAAATTCAGTTTAGTTTCTGTTAGTTCTCAGAGTGGATTTCCTGTTTAATTTGAGTTTTTATTGTTTGAAAATGTCTAGTTTTAGTTTATTTTTTATTAGTTTCAGTGTTTTAGTAGTTTTAATTACTTACAATAGGGGTAGCCTGCTGGGGGATTCCCATGATGCACCTTTCTCACTCGCTGTGTGTTTATACACCTGCATTTAATCATTACTTATTATTAATCTCTGGCTCTCTTCCACAGCATGTCTTTTGTCCTGTCTTCCTCTCCTCAGCCCAATCGATCACAGCAGATGGCCGCCCCTCCCTGAGCCCGATTCTGCTGGAGGTACAGGAAGAATCCTGTTAAAAGGGAGTTTTTCCTTCCCACTGTCGCCAAAGCACTTATTCATAGGGGGTCATATAATTGTTGGGGTTTTCTCTGTTTTCTTTGTATTATTGCAGGGTCTTTTCCTTGAGGCTACTGTTGTTGTGATTTCAGTTGTGAAACTCAGTACAGGTCTTACTAGTCTAAATAAATATGTCTATCAAAGTCTCATGAAGGAATTTTTGATGAAAATATTTTCACCAAACTAACCAACACTAAAATTAAGGCTATTTCCTCAATATTTTTTTTATTTTATTTTAGTTTAGTTTTTCAAGTCCACAAAATAATTTCAATTAGTTTTAATTTTCTTCAAAAGTCTAGTTTTTATTTTGACTTAAAAATTTTTTTTTCACATTTAGTTTTTAGTTTAGTTTAAGTCAACTATAATAACCTTGGTGTCAACATATGGCCAGATTTACTAACGCAGACCAAACTGGGTTTTGGCGTAAAAAGAGCACTGTCGGTATTTACAAAGAGAGTGCAGCGATAAGATTACATGTAAGAGGAGGGAAAGAGGTTTTTTGAATGAACCTGTTGCATATGTATTTCTGGGAGTTGATGTACCAATGTTTCCAACAATTAATCTACTGTTTATTACATCGATATTTAACGCTGGGGGAAAAAAGCACGTCTTATTTTTTACGCTTGGTGTTGAAATGAACTGACTGCGCCTGTGTTTAGAAAACAGCACAACTTTTGTAAATCACCCATAAAACTAACCACACCTATTAACACTATTTGTGGATTGCGTTTATTATCAACTCAGATAATTCAAATCACTAATTTGGACCTGCTGACTTTACCTTTAGTAGCATTTTTTAAATGTAATTATCTGATCAATGATATGTCTCGATGTGTGCTCAACTGCACTAACAGACTATCGATGGATGCATAACTCAGGATCCACCCACCAACCATCCCACCCACCCACACAACCAAACATGGTTACTTCTAGCTAAAAACAAACTAACAAAAACAACATACCAACAGCCAAATCTTACAATCTAGGAGGTCAAAAACCAGTGGGTCATGTCATGGTGTCTGCGTCCATCATTTATTTAAGGTCTACGGGTGTTTCATTAACCACACTCATTAGCTGTGTCACGATGTACTTACACTGACTGCAGCAACATAAGGAAACAAAACACAGTAGGTGAGTTAAAAACAGATATTCAGCTGCTGTTAAGTTGCTCTTTAATGTAAAGAGTGACTTTGTAATACAGTAGCATATTGAGGGTTAAGAGCAGTAAAACACAGGGCACTTGTTGGGCAATAAAGATTAAAGAGCAAGCAGCTGGCTCAAACTGCTTCTTTAATCCCAAATGAACATCTTGTAACAAGGGAACAGTCCCTGTGGCACACTTGAACTGTTTGCCAAAGAGCATCTAGCCATTTAAAAGTCTTAAGGTGGCGTACATGTGAAATCACGACATGACTGCAGCAGGTTTGAATCCCTGGATTTAAAGTGCGTTTAAAGGGAGGCCTTCACACTGCGCCGGTGTGTGACCTTCGCTGTGAGCCAGCAGTGTGACTTCGTTTGGACGGCACGAACACAAACACAAAGCAGCGCACTGAACATTTTCTTTATGGTGCAATCTCTCGGACTAATGAGTGACACAATCACATTGCTAATTTAATCAGGCTGCAAATCATGTTTGTGTCCAGGAAACTTTTAAATACATGTTTGACCCCATGTCTCACTGTGTTCCCTGCTGGGAGTGCTGCCGAGCTGCTTTTCCCAGAGTTTCATGTGGTACATCATTTTAAGGGTCTGAGAGGGAGGGGTAAATCTGATCAGGGGGTTGGGGGTGGTCTCCCTATCACAAACCCACAGATTTTTGTCGTCTGCCATCCCGTGTGCAGCCGCTGCCAAATTTTTGCGAGTGCGCTGCCTGGTATGACGTGGTTTGGACGCAGCGAGGTGGAAAAGACCTCAACTGGATTTTCTTTCCACAGTTCTAACCCTCAAAATCCAGAGCCCGGCTTTATTTGGGTCTGAACAAAAACATGATGGAACATTGGGCGGCATTGTAAGTTATACATAAACTGAGAAACAACTGGCCCAAAATACCAGCTTTCCCACTGCTCAATCACCTGTTTGTTTTGGAAAAATAATTTGGAAGAAAAGTGAAAAATTAATACTGTAGGTCTTTGTGTTTTTGAGCTTCCTCACACACCCCTGTCACCATATGTGCACTCATAACTGCTATTTTATAAAGTGTTTCTTGATGTAGAATAATAAAACATTAAAAATAGTCCCTGTGACCAAGAGTTGAGTTCAGACTGTGACCAGAAAACTGGTTTCAAGGGACATGAAGTAATCTGGTACTGGCGCAGCTTTACAGTGGCCTGAAAAGACACGAGAGAGATGAAAAGAAAGGTATTCAGAGCTGAGATCAAACAAAAATGTGAGAGTGTAAAAGTATTATATCACCACGAAAACACTCGATGAACAATTCTGCTTTATAACTGCTTAAGAATGAACCATTGGAAGCCAGATGTCTCCCCACCTGGTGGAATCATTGGTACTGAGTGAATCCTGTACTCATATTATCAGCCGTTTGAGCTATAAGGGAGTAAAAAAAGAAAGAAAAATCATAGTTTTTGGACCATAAAAACTTCTGTTATTTTGTCTCGGGGGAGGTTAAACATTCAGCCTGTCAGAGGAGTGGTGACCCCTCACCACACCCCACCACCATGCCTGCTCTTTCTTACAGTCAGACTTCCTGTCTCCCGTCAATGTTCTCCTTTTTTCTCGACCGCTGTGACGGAATCCCCTGCTCTGTTTCCTGTTTTGAAGGCCTGTTGCTTAGTTACATGCAATGGAGGAGTTTTCAGAGCTGAGGGAGCGTTTGCAGCAGAAGGCCGGGAGGTTCATTCTCCCTCTCCCTTTCTCGCTCTCTCTCCAACGGTCCCAGAGCTGGCATGAAGCTCAGGCACAACATGGATTGAGCAACAGCTCCCCGAGGCACACAGCAGGTTACTGTCTCTTAACTGTTGGTCATGGTTGCAGGGACACCGTGTCTGAAGGTCATTTACATAAGTGAAGAATGGCGATAGTGTAACTGCAGGGTAGTGTGGTTACCAACAGACTAGTTTGTTACTGTGGTACAAACCAAGGTGGGAAGGAGAAGAAGCTTATTGACCCAAGAGGAAGTTTGCACTCGGATGACTCTGGTCTGCAAAATCTTCAGTTAGTGCAACAACCTCAATGCATTTCTGTGCTCTGATCACAAAAAACAAGTTTTTATTTTTACTGTACATGAAAAAAATTTGCAGCAGTACAAAAAGTATTAAAATTACATACTGTAATCATTATGATTATTACAGAAAGTCTAAGTGAAAACCTAAGTACAACCTTACTGCTTCCATAAGAATTAGAGGGTAAGTAGCAGCCAGGTGCTGCTAATCAAATGCACTTAACTGATCATCAGCAAGTGTGAGCGCCTCTATAAAAGCAGACGTTTTGGCAGTTTGCTGAGCATTCAGGTGCCAAGGAGGAATAACATTAGTAGTGATCATACAGAAGTACTTGTTGCTGCCCATCAATCTGGGAAGGATTATAAGGCCATTTCCAAACAGTCTGACATCCATCATTCTGCGGTGAGAAAGATTATTAACAGGTGGAAAACATCTGCCAATCTTCCCGGATGTCCCAGCAAATTCAGTCCAAAGTCACTCATATAAATTGCAAAAAACCCAGGAGCTACATCTCAGACTCTACAGGCATCAGTTAGCATGTTAAATGTTAAAGTTCATGACAACACAATTAGAAAAAGACTGAACAAGCATGGCTTATTTGGTAGGCTTGTTCGAAAACAAAACAAAACATGCAAATCTGGCAACACTGCTTAGGTTTGCAAAGTATCATCTGAACAAACCAAAAGACTTCTGGAATAATGACTTCTAGATTAATATAGAGCTCTTTGGCCATAATGCACAGCACCACTTTTGGTCACAACATATCAGCACAACACATCATACCAACAAGGACTGTGGTACGCTTGTCTCACAGCTCCAGGACCTGGGCACCTTGCAGTCATTGAGGTGACCATGAACCTCTCTCTCTAGATATCAAAGTATTTTAAACTCAAATGTGAGGCCACTGTGAACAACTGAAGCTCAGCTGAAATTGGGTCATGCAGCAGGACAATGATCTCAAGCACAGCAGCAAATCAACAGAATGGCAGAAAAAGAAAATATTTAATATGTTGCAATGATCCAGTCAAAGTTCAGGCCTCAGCTTGATTGAAATGTTGTGTGCCTGTGATTAAATGAGTCGTGCATATAGGGTGATAATAATTACCATGTAAAATCTCCAATAAATACATCAAGAAATGCTGCACTTGCTTACACTGAAAAGCAGCATATAAAGTCAATATTGTTTCTTTAAGGTGCCAATTGGAGTTAAAGCACTTTAAATGCTAGCTGACGATGAAGCTCTAAATGGGTTTGAGTGTCTCTAGTATCTCTAGCAGTTTTAAAGAATATAATTAATTACAATGTAATGTTTAAACACTGCAGGTTCTGGCACTGACCGTTTATATATAAGTAATGGAAATAGTTGAAGAATGCATGGAGCATTTATGCCTAACATTGTATGATCTTTACCTTACATTTTAAATGACCTTGTGGGAACTGTTGTTATGAACTGGCACTATATAAATAAAACTGTATTGGCATTCACAGAAGAGGAAGAGGAAAGAGATGAAATGTTGGCTGAAGCCAGAGAGGGAAATAAATCACATAAAATTTAAGCCAATCAGCAAATAATGACAGAAACTACAATTTAAGGTGGAGCTGAAGTGCCAGAAATAGTTGAAGGGGTTAAAATATTGTAAAATATTTACAACCGAGATGTGTGTTTTTTTTTAAAGAGTTGAAGTCAAAGCAGTCAGCTTAATTCTTATCTTAATCAGTGAGCTCTGAAATCATTAAACACTTCAGTTTACATGAAAGTTAAACTGTTTGAATAACACAAACTTTGCGTGAGCACTGTTGGTATTTAAGGAGTGAACAACAGTTGAAACGCCAGCTGGTGTATCTCACATCTTGACATTCG
This sequence comes from Tylochromis polylepis, assembly GCA_015107715.1. Taxonomy (NCBI): domain Eukaryota; kingdom Metazoa; phylum Chordata; class Actinopteri; order Cichliformes; family Cichlidae; genus Tylochromis; species Tylochromis polylepis. The sequence continues at coordinate 9,993 of VVHJ01021503.1, forward strand.
AAAATTCAGAGTTTAGCTGAAATTCCAGCTGAATATTTGAAGTGATGTTTGAAGGTTGAATGCAGGTGAAATGCCACCTGATGTCAGTTCACCAAAAACAGCTGCCAAGAAAAACAAGCAGAAAATTTAAAAGCAAACATAAATCCATTTCAGTGTGTGTATGGTCCAAATTAAGGTATGGAGGTGTGATAACACCTGTGTGAGCTTTCCCTTATTGCCTGTCATACATAAATTTAAAATGTTGGACACTCATGTCAAACAATGGCCAGAGTTTCACATAACAAGGTCAGTGTATGTGAGTCTAATCTTTAGGGTTCAGACAGATCTAAAAAGTCAGTTTTGCACAGTTTTTTTTTCTACTCTTGAGTCTGAGTGATGTTAAAGAGCAGTGATGTAATATCGACCCCACACACACGATGTTTGTGCTTATAGATTTGTGCTTTATTCAGATGCTTATGCACCACACACGGTCTGGTTCGCGCTGGTCTCAGCTTATTCTCTCCTCTGTCTTCTCTCGCCTCACTACAAGGGAAGAAAAAATCCATCATCAGTTTAAACACCACCAGCTGTGGCCTCACCTGCCTCCCCGGCACCGCCCCCTTGAGCTCACTGCACCACTCCTCCCCTGCAGCTGAGCCAGGGACCACACCTCCGCCACAAGTGACTTTGTAGCAGTGCTGTTTAAACCTTCTCTTTGTAAGGGGCAGCCAATCAAAGGAAAGTTGTCTGAGAGCCTGCACTAAGGTCCGGTATACTAATCTAGCCCAAGAGTCCAAAGATACAAATCTAGCGCTGATGTGGAGATAACAGATCATCTTTAAAATGTTGATGTGTTAATGATGAGCTTTTCTTTGTCAGACTCCTTCCGCCCTTTTTTTTTCTCCCTCTCAACCAACCAATCTTGGTGAATGGCTGCCTCTCCTTAAGCCTCGTTCTTCCTGTTATAAAGGGAGTTCTTCCTTCCCACTGTCACCAAGTGCTTGTTCATAGAGGGTCATGTGATTTTTGGGGTTTCTTTTTAATACTGTAAGGTCTTTACCTTACAATAAAGCGCATTGAAATGGCTGTTATTGTGGTTTGACGCTATATAAATAAAACCGATTGAACTGAACTGAACTTACTGTTTTGTTTTTTTTTAATATAAATTTCCTAGAAACAATGTCCCGCAGTTGTACAGCGACTGATGCTCGGTACAGCTCAAGTCTGATGAGCTGCTCCGCTGGGTGCATTTAGGAGTTTGTGGCTTTATTAATGATTGTTCCTGCTGGTCCTGGGGATTGAACCAGCAATCCTCACCATCACCCAAAAAAACAATGTCTGAGAAGCTGGAGTACCTTTCTGGCAAGGATGCAGATTCTGTAATTTCAGCAGTTAATAATGCATTTTTTAACATATGGATAAATAATTAAATGTTGGACCCCTGGAATGAAAAATAGTCTTGTCTTCCTTAAGGCACTTTAAAGTCTTCTCCCCCATTAAGCAAGTCAGGGAATATCATTAACAGTAACTTTATCTTTGCTTGTTGCCGTTTCTTAATTCAAACAGGGTGCTGTGGAATTTTATAATAAGCCCAGTTGGAGGGAATATGGCTACAGAAGCCACTTAGCCGCTTAGTAACAAGATAGCATAATGGCATAATGGCAGGGCTCTCCCTCCAGCAAATAAAAAAGCTGCAAAAACGTGAAAAAATGTACTAATTTGACAAATGCTCCATGCGTCTGAACTTTCTGCTGTGTAAGTGTTTTGTATTCCACTTACGGGTTGGCTAAAATCGAGTTAGGTCAAGAAGTGTTTTGCGAAAACGTCTCATCCTGGAGGGCTTCAAATTAAGTTATGGAGTCATTTCTTTATGACATGAGACAATTTTGTTGTATACGAGAGACGAAACATTAGATTATTAACTTCCACTTCGACAGTGTAACAGCTTCACTGTCGTGTTTCTGCACTCACACTATTAAATCTGAGCTTGCAGCGGTTTCAGCAGCT
>VVHJ01021514.1:2037-18314 GCA_015107715.1 Tylochromis polylepis
CAGTTAGCATGGCAACCTGCCGCCTTAGCAGCCTGTTGGTCCCGTGTGGAATGCGCAGGACGTAAAAGGAATGCGACTTAGATCGATATGTTGCGTAGCCGGGGACGCTGTCTGCATGCTGGCTCCGTTCTGAAGCTGCGCATGGGGTGCCGTTTCAGTCAGCAGGCAGCATGTGGGCCTCCCCTTGTTCCACAAAGTGCCCTGTCAGTAACGGTTAGCCCTTCTCTCTCTTTCACCCCGCCTGGCTTTATAAAGGGCCACAAGCAGGTGGGTTTGTCATGGAGACACACGTGCCCTCCTTTTCCTTCCTCCGTCCATCACACAACACAAGTAGGAAACACTGCCAGAGCGCACTCACCACACATGCATGCAGACACACACATACACATACACACACACACACACACACACACACACACACACACACACACACACACACACACATATATAAGGTAACATTAGCTTGGTCAGGCTAGCTAGCTGGCAGCAAGGTTAGCTGGGTTTGACAAATCCAGGAAGGGGCTTTTCTTTTTGGAGGTTGAATGCTCTTTCTGGGTAGTTTGGTCAGGACAGATTAATTTGTGCTTCTAAATTGAACATAGTTATGAATAGCTGTCTGTCTCTATATGTTAGCCCTGTAAATGTAGTGCTGCAGAACATGTATACATGTTTCCATACTTAATTCTAACCTAATGCTAAGTCTCTTTTTCACAGCTGGCACTGTAACTATTAGAACACAGAACACACACCAAAAATACATATTCATTCAAAATAATTATTTTCACTTTGATCTGGTAGCAAACTAAAGCAATTTGAATTCATTAGACAACAGGACAGTAATCTTTAATGTTCAAATGCATGCAGTATAAAATTTTACAACTCTAATCAGCAGCCCCACTTTAGAAATAAACAGCAACATATGGATGTATGGATTTGTAATTCCCATTTGATCATTATCTGATAATGGGTGATTGATTTTGGGGTCACTCATAGGGATCATTTTGTGGTCATATGACTTATGAAATGCCACTTTTTATGTGAATCCACCCAGAGCCTGAAGCGCATATCCCAGGTAAACAGAAAAAGCAACATGTTAACTATTAACTATTATTATTGTATATTCCATATTGGATGCAGGCATGATACCAAAGAATTTGAAAAGCTGCCAATGACAGAGTTACATGCTTCTTTGTACTTAGCTTTTATTTGATATTAACCACTTAAGATAACTGTTGTAGGTCTACAAAAAGTGATAACTAATTTAAATATGTTATTTGCTAGGTCAGTAAGATAAAAATAAAGCAGTTAAATGTTGACAAACGTTTTGTTATTTGGATAAAGCAATTATGCAGCCAAGTTGATTACCAATGGAGACTACAAATAAAGTTTGTGTTTATTTGATGGAAACTCATTATCAACTCAAAACTCATGGTAAAAAGTATTTTAACTCAGTGGCATATTGGTCCACTATTAAGATGTAAGGGTCTTTGATCTTCTATGCCTGGCTAGAAACCCCCCCCCCCAATGTGGGGCATAAAGGGTGTTGTCACTGGATATAAAAGGCACAAGCGTTCCGTTTGACTCCAGTGACAAACCTAAGCAACTCATTCAGAAATGCTTGAATAGCTTCAGCTCGATTTGAATTTGATGAAATGGTTGTATAACCCAGCCTAACACTGATGGAACCATTTCTTTTGGTCCTGAGCTTAACTGTTTGTCATGGTGATGGTGACTAAAGGGGACACAAATACACACTTAAACACGAATGTCAAAGTAGTGGTGCAATAGTGCCAGCCTCCATACTACTGACATATCAGTGGCAGGATCTGCTTGCAAGTGCAAATGTGGGTCATTCTCTTATATTATTCTCCTGTTCTGAGTTCAGTTCTGATGTGTGATATCCTGAGATCCTTTCTGAAAGATCCACAGCCTGGTCTGCAGGGGGCTCAAAGGAGCGTTAATCTCACACACAATAGCCTCGTTAGCATTTGACCATTGATGACATCACTTCATGCTTGATGGTTGAGAGGTGATAGTTAAAGAGTTATGCATTTGTGGATGCTTTGAGTGGTTTTGGTTTTTGTGAAAGACTCTGAATGGATGTACTGAAGTGCATGTGCAGGGAGTAAAGAGTTACACCAGTGGCTCTGCAGGCACTTCATCTACTTTGCAGTAAGTCTATAGAGTAATAAGCTCGTGTTTTCAAGTCTGCTTACTTAAATCCTGTGGGAAAATAATAATGGGGCTTAACATTCAATGTTTTTTTCGTAGAGAGACAAACATAAAGGATTAAGAAAAAAAGCAGACATTCAGCTGAGTAGGGTTAAATCAAGGCCTAAAACGAACATGCATTTTGCTTTGCAATTTCCTGTGGAGAGTAGAATTAAAATGTAAATCTTAAATTCCTTGCAGACCAACCTCAAATGCAAATGTAGCAGACCCTCCTGAAACAGTTTTCCTTGGTTCAGCAAGCATGCTAGCAGCCAATTTAGCCTTCTGAACAGAGTGCAACAATGATTGCACACTTTAAGGGCTCTGATTCTGAAGTTGAATTTTCCATTTTCGCCATTGAAATTTCAGAAAATCCTCATATACAGAGTTTTAATCCTTGAAACATACCAACCGACTTCTTGGTAACTCATGACCAGAAAAAGGTTTGACTGAGACTATGCAGTACAACTAAATAAAATCCAAGACACAAGACCGTGTGAGAGTTCAGGAACTACTCATCCCAGAACACAGTCCAAATCCCAGATTCCACAGCAAACATGTCCAATTTGCTTGAATTTAATTATATTTATTATTTTAGTGTTTATTTGGTTAATAATAACCGTGAATATCTTCTCTAGTTTGTATCGTGTTTTGTGTGTGTGTAATAAAGTATAGCCTAGTTGTTGTTATGGCACAGAGGTTCATTCTGACAGTTTTTAAATTTCATGCTCTCTAAACAATCTAACGTTTGTGGGTTTAAAATTTTCCATGGTAGCAGTGAACCACCAATCAGAGACATTGCTGTTTCAATTTGGGATTGTGGTGAGAGTAGTACTTTTCCGCAACATTACCAATAAAACACATTTTTGCTAAAATAAGGTTGATATCATACAGACTTGTGGTTTCCACAGGAGCACATGCCATTGTTTCACAATGTCAATCATAATGAATCCGCTTTGGATGGTTAAAACATTGTGGCTCATAGTCAAAATCCCTACGGGGAATATGAATGATACTTTTACTTCAGGAACCTCACTGTTGAGCTCAAAGTTTTGACTTTCCTGTTAAATATACATCTGCTTTGCAGATGCCGTAAAATGCGCCTTTTTAATACACTAGTTTGACTGCCATTAAATATGATACAGATGTGTATGACAGTCAGACAGTAAATCCTGTGATTTTTTTGATTTTTTTATTTTCTTCCTTTGCTTGTTTTCTTTGACCATTTAGTAGTCTACCATCATGTTGGACAGATTCATAAAACACTGCTTTCAGTATTTCCTCAGGCTGAATTGGAATCACGTTAATGGGTCTGTGCCAGCACAGGACTCCTCTTTTGGTGCTAAAAAAGCTACTGCTGGGCTTTACTAAAGAGTTGCCGTGTTAATTTCACAACTGAAAAGCATGGACACAAGTATTTTAGCTGCTGGTCTTATTGCAGAGATGGGACTGTGTTACTGTTTTAAAGTTTGAATTTTGCAAAATGCAATACTGACTTTAATAAATACATAAAGCCTCACACTACTTGCAAAAAAACAAGAGTGATATGAGATTTCAGGTTCACATGGAAGAATAGCTTGTGTTACCATCTCTGCTGTTGTAATCCTGCTGTCCACCTATTATCGTTGTTATTAGGGCATGTGTTATTTGTTCTCAAGCCTTAATTATACTAGGTTGCAGACATGGACACAGACAAGTCCACCCCGTAGCACGCATGCCCAGTTGGTGCACAAGTAAAGTCACAAAAAATGGGCAGGCACATCCACATGGACCTACACATTTACCAGCCAGTGACACTTGGACTGGAGTGGAACCTAGCATAAATCTGGCCTAGGGTCACTTGTGCTGTCATTTTGATTAGTTGACTGGCAGATTTCCTGTCAGCCTCAGCTACACTTGCATTTGGAGCTATTTGTAATATAGTTTCATTCTAAATTTTCTAAACTTGAGCATTTTGACAGTGGCCATGATAACATACAAGTACAATGATCAGTTTGTAGCATTGTGTTGACTAGAACAGTATGTGACTGTACATAACAACAGTCTTGTTATCTGCTCTTTTGTCATAAAGATACTGATTAAGATTGACAATAGCCAAGCGTATTATTTTTTGCTGAACCAGCATTGGATTTGATGGATTTCGTAAACAACCCATTTTGACATGTGCCTGCCGGAGCAATGATGTCATCAGGGCGAGACCATTGGAAAAGTGACAGTGGGAAGCCATTAGCACAAGGTGGCTGTCAGTCTTCCTTTTCCCCTTGGGATCCACAGGTCTATATGTACTCTACAGGCATGGCCTCCGTCTCCTGTCAAAGCATGCCATATCCCGATCCAACCTCAATTCCACCCATCCTTGATACATGAGATAAAGTTCAGGCCGAGGTGAATGGAAAAGTAAAAAGGTTTCTGTCTGTCAGTATGGTATTAAATCTTATGTTGCAGTCCTCAGAAGAAGAGCTGTTTTCTTTAACTCTTTTTTTCTTTTTTTTTTATCTCAACAGAAACAGAAATAAGAAAGTTAGAAAAAAGGGGGCACCCACGGTCAAGTTAACTACACTGTTGGTGGTCCAGCAGTTGGGTCTGGTACCATGGTAAAACTCTAAAATGAATGACAAAGCATCAGTAAACAATAGAAACAGACAAAAAAACATAAATAAATGAAAAAGAAATATGGGTGCTTTGTGCCCACTTGCAAAAGCTTTTGTGGTTCAGACCTCATGTTTGTTTTTCCTCTATGCTTCAGCAATTTATCATTATAGCAAAGTCAATTCCAAATTCAAGTTGATATGTGTATTCCTTAAGATGTTCTGTATATTTTTGTGTACTTCATGTCACCAGTCCCTTCTGATGTTTCCTTTTCCAACTCCTCACCCTCATTCCTGCCTCACTACACAAATTTGCATGCTTTAGTTAACTTTGTGTCTCTCGTGTGTATTATAAAATTTTCATCAAATCACAGAGATCAAATTTGTCACAATCAAGTTTATATGATATCACTGTGCGTTCAATTTGCAATCATAAGGTTAACCAATGCCATATGGAAGCAAATGCACAAACAAAATATGACCTTTACTGCTGCAAAGGTCAGAAGAGTGTTTGGCTAGACCCAGGGTATGTGCTATGTGGCTCTAGATATGTTACCCTCTGTTCTGTCTCTATTTTAGAGAGCAGTAACTCTGCAGAGCATAAGACTGGAACACACGAACACAGATACAGACCATGAAAGCACAACTGAAAACAACATACAAGTTACATATATAGACTGACACACAATATATTCAAAAAACCTAAAAAAAAAAGGTATTGTTTACTAAATCTCATAATGCAGTATTCAAAAGTTTATCTTACTTGCTTTACTTTTGCAATGTCCACAACCCTTTGTCCTTTTGTTATAATAGAGATGCCTGTACTATCCATGGAAAATTGTAAACCACAAAAAGCTGTAAACATTGAAATATACTAACAATTAGTGAATAGAGTTATTGGAATTCAAATGAAATAAGCTCTGTGATGTGGTTGGGCTACTCTTACTCTTAACTTTAAGGAAAGTGACAGAAGTGGCTACTAATAGCAATGAACAGTACTTTTGGCTGTCATATATTATGTTAAATGTTAAATGTTAAATATGTTAAAGTGTTACCAGAGCTAAGTATCAGCTCCAAAGTGAAGGACACTGAGTATATACACTTTAGGTACACCTGTTTGACTGCTCATTGATACAAATATTTGTGGCAGCGACTCAATACATTGAATTATGTCGACATGATTAAGACAACATGTTTAAGTGCAAACCCAGCATAAGAGTGGGCAAGACAGGTGATTTACTGTAAGTGACTTTAAATGTTTGCTGGTGCCAAAACTGCTGGTTTTTGGGGTTTGGGGTCAGCACAACCTAGGGGTTTACGTAGAATGAAAAAGAGAAAATAGAGAAAAATTTTAAGTTGGGGCTTAAATTTTAAGATAGAATTTATCATCTCTAAAATGGTCGGAGAAAGACGAAATATCCACTTGTTGCAGTCAGAGGAGAATGAATAAACTGCTTTGACCACCAAGTTATGCAGAAGACCATATCTGAACACACAACACATCACTAAAATAATAATGTGGCAGTAATAAGCAAAGTCCTAAAGCCACAGAAGACCACACTGAGTGCCATTTCTGTCATTGTACAACCATGTTACGCAGAACAACACATCAGACCTTGAAACAGATTGGCTGCAGCAGCAGAAGACCACACTGGGTGCCATTTCCATCAGCTAAGAAAAAGTAACTACAAATTCCATCAAAATGTCTCATCAAAATTGGACAACTTGGAAAAGGTTTCTTGATCTGATGAATATTGATTTCTGCTGCAATATTCAGATGGAAGGGTCATAATTTGATATAAAAAAAACCATGAAAGCGTGGATCCATCCTGGTCAGTATCAATAGTTCAGGTTGGTAGTGGTAGTGTAATGGTGTTGGGAATGTTTTCTTGACACACTTTGGGTCTCTTATTACAAACTGACATCACATTTCCAACCCTTTATTATCACAGCGTACCCATTGTCTGATGACTGCTTCCAGCAGGATAACAGCATGTCACAAAGCAGAAATCATGGACCAAAATCTTTAAGGAATGTTTCCAGCACCTTGTTGAATCTATGGTACTGGCAAGGTGTAGTTATAAGGTGACTGTGTATTAGAGTCATTGGTCATTCACCATGTAAATAAAGGCTTAAAACAAAGTCTGGTATATCAGGCACACCACAACTACTGAGCCTGTTGTATAGTTATGATGTGGCAGTGTGCGAGAGATGGAATAATTAACTCTTAATTGTTATATGCACTGATAATTTAATGCTTATTTTAATCTTTTAGCATCTCTTAGAAGTGCCTCATTATTTTTTCCATAAAGCTCTGCTGTCTCCATGAAGACTAAACAAACTCCATTTGAGTAAAAGTGAAATGTACTGTAGTGAGATGCAAGCTGAACGTTGTTACCATGAAACAGCCTCACAGATGATAATGAAAAAGAAAAAAAAAACGAAAGGAAAAATTGCTGTTTGTACAATGTGTGGTTCAGTGTTATTTTTTAATGAAGTTTATCTGGTTCGATCACTTCCAGCCCTCCAACCATTCAGCTGATATACTCACATCGCTTCACTCATCATCTTGCCTAAATTCAGAAACTGCTTCCCTCTAAAAACAACAGAAGAGTAAACTGTTAGAAGTTCACTAATTTTGTTAATTTTGCTTGCAACACAGCTGCCATCATAGTTTTTGTGTTGTCCTCTTCAGTTGCCTAGTTGTTAGTATGTTGCTTCCTAATTGTCAGGGCTAACAAAAAATAGTCACTGTCCAAGTACATTTCTTGGAATCCAGTGGCTCGTTCGACAGCTTGCATTCAAAATCTATTCCAAACTTTAGGACCTTCACCCATCGCATTCCTTAGCCTTTAGATAATATTCTTCATGTACATTTCCCATCCTGTCCTGCCATATCAGATAAAATTAAGTCCTGTGCAACAGCAAGCTGACACCTGATACAAGCTGATGAATACTGATATCGCCATGTTTTCGTCACATTAACTCACACAATCAGATTTTGGACATAAACAGAAACATGCCTTTCTGTCAGTCTGAGCAAACCACTCAGACTGGTTAAAGCACAGCATTTTCACTTTGATGCTTGTCAGCACTCCATAACGATATTAGGCTTTGGAAACTGATATCAGACAGCAATGCAACTTTAATTAGCAATAACTAATTTAGCTTGACTACTTGGACCACTGTTTGACATCAATTACTACAGAGTTCCTTTATTGTTGGCCTCAGATAGGTTGCATTGTTCAGCGGACATACATCAGAAAAGACAAAGTAAGCCGAGCTCTATCTTCTTACTTACTTTGTTAATTTCACTGCTGGCAAGTGCTGTTTGCTCGCTCCATCTTAATGCGAATCCAGCTCGCTGCCATTTGTCTTGTAGTATTTTCTTCTTCAGTAATGGAGCCAGTTGGTCCTCCTAACTTTGGAAAAGAGCATGACATCAGCAGATGGTTATTTTCTGGACTTAACCTGCTGGTGGAATCAAAAACACAGTGAGTCAGTGTGTAGGTGTGTGCAACATGAGATCATGTGTGAGAGAGCAATAAATAAGTCCAGCTAACACTATGCTTTTGGTTTGTTCAGCTGCATGCTGGTTGTCACATTCAGCAACTTAACTTGGGCAACAAAGCACTGTTAAAATTGAATGTCACACATAATCGGACATACATTCACATCTTGGATTGCATGCTCCTCTGTGTCTCTTTAGTTTTTTGCTGATGTAGGACAATCTAACGGGTGGACAGGTGGAGAATAAGCCTGAATCTTTAGTGTCATACATTTACCCCTAACATACCTTAAGAAAAATGGCAAGGAAGGAATCTGATAAGAAGCCTTGTGAACAAGAATTTATGTTCTTCTGTCCACCCTACCTACACCTTCTCACAGCTCTGTTTGTGAAAATTATGAAGTATGACATAGCCAACACGAGACAGAGCAGGTTTTTGTCAGCTCTGTCGCAGTGGTAATCCTTTAATGGACAGGAGGTTAGGCTCCCAAGAGCTCAAGAATGTACACAAAGACTTTACCATGTCAGGTGGTGTATACTACAGAGACTCTTGCGAGAACATCTATTTTGAAAACCTGTGTTATCTACAAGCGATGAAGCAGTGAAAATGGAAAGGAGAATACTGGCTTGATTTATTGAATTCCAGAAAAGGGCTCTTTTAAAATGTGTGAATAAATGCTACTAACAGGCTGCAAAATCAGTCACCAACTGTTTAAAATGATGTAAAAGATAAGATAAAAGAACACAAAGGTTAAAAAAAAAAAAAAATCCCCCGTGAATAGTGACACAAAGGTGACTTTTATGAATAGTTCTTACAGTTTATAAAGAGATATGCAGTATTAAACTGCAAGCATCATTTGTGCATCTTTAATATTTTTAGAGGAGTGTGATATGGCATGTTAGCTTAAGAAAGAAGATGGTGGTCTGGTCACAGTGCACAGACTGTTTAGCGATAAGTTAAGGAGTTTGTCTAAGAGTTCTGAACACATATTTCTAACATTCGGTCACTTTTAATAATAGATGATTCTTATGCATTCATTTTTTAAAAAAAAATGCAATTTGAACAGGTTTGAAGAAAAATTTAATCATTGTTTAAACTCCAAGATTGTAGACAACTGCTAACTGCCAGATTTAAATAAAGAAAAGAGCTGACACGCTGCTATGCTGTTTGAGTTTTGATGTTCCAATGATATGCCTGCTTTCTGGGAAGTACAGAAGGTCCATGCTACACTTTGACTTTTTCTATTGCTACATTTACAATTAGAGGAGACCAGCTATGGAATGACCAGGTGTGCTCGGTATCTTAATTTTGCTCTATTTTCTGTTTTGCATTTTCATATGTGATATCGCATTATGTTTTATACTCATGTTGTGATGCTGCTTGTTGGACATCATTTTGGGGAATGTTTTCATTCATTTTGCATTCATTTGTTTTAAATAAAGTACATTTCAACTGTGAGTTAGAAAGATGCACAAAAAATGTGTTTTGAATTATGAATAGGATTTGATTGTTTAAAGAATTGTCTGGATATAATGGAACTTAATATAAAAAAAAGCATTCCTTTAAATTGATACATTTCTTGTTTTTCTCAGATTCTCCCAAACTCTTTTTCGCTCTGTGTATAGTCTTTTTCCAATTTTTAATCATCTGTTGACAGCACACAATGACTCTTTATTTTTCTGTCTTTGTAACTCTGACATTAATCAGCCATTTGTTCTTTGTTGATGGTAATGATATGGCTCCATGTTGCAAGCTTAGTTTATCCTCCAACTTGTTCATCATTTAACTTGATTGAAATTGACCAATTCATTATATTGGTCTTGTGTCTACCCTCTAATTCATTTTTGGCTTTGTTGCCTAGAAATAGAATATAAAGGTGGTTTTTTTTGTTGTTGTTAATGTCAACATTGTTTTTGACTTAAAAAAAAACTGTTAAGAATACTTTTTTCATGAAAAGTGAAGAATATTTGTCATCACCTGCCCAGGTGAATGCTGCACAATGTGCTGTCGCCACCTCAGAGTCATTGGCTTAGCCTGTGTTCCAGTATGTTTGACGACAGCAGTGCAATATGAAAATATTTTTGTATGAAAAGTGCATTTCCATAGTTCATATATGGCAGCCTCGTCATGTTTCTGTGTTTGGACTGGTTCACGTAATGAAGAAATGTCACCACATATAAGGAGACTGGAGCAAAAATGGACTGGGTTAAAAAAACACTCTGTTGTCAGCTGGTTTGCCCTTTTCCTCATTTTCACATCAAGTCATGCGCTCCCACAGGAATTGAAAGGAATTAGGGTGTTCTGCTTTTGTTTTCTCATTGCCTTTCACCACATCGATAACCCCTCCATGCAACATAAAGTTTTCCACAGTTTTCCTTTTTTCCCTTTTTGTTTCCAGTGTGTGTTGTGACAATGACACAACTTTACTGCAGATAAACTAAACAAAAAATTCCAATATGTGATTCACATCTTTTGATATATCTCAACTGAATCTTAGGTCATCACATCCACTGGGATTAAAAAGGGCAACATTTTTATGTCTGCAGTCAAATTCAATGTAGTTTGAAAAGCACAAGTCACATAGTGACTTGCTAATGTGCCTGTAAAAGGATGCTTTTACAAGCTCTTGATTAAAGTGAACCAAAACAAGAGCGCAGAAATACTGGAACATTATTTGTTTTTACCATGTAGGGTGACTGTGTAATTTTTGAAGAGATATTACTTGGTGACCACACATACAGTGTAAGTGGTGATAGCACAGCACTGATTTTCTGCTGTGTGCTGCCAAACTTGCTACTGTGCCAAGATTTGATTTATAACACTCTGAAAGGATATGTTTTGTCAAGGATATGCTTTCAATATTATATTTTTATAACAACCATTTGGAAAACAGGACTCAACAGATACAGTACTGTGCAAAAGTCTTGAGCCACCCCTTATATCTTTATGTTTTGATAGGAAAATAGTAAATGGGTGCAGGGATTGATTGAAAGATGTGCAACACGTACATGGAAATATAGTAGTATATAAGGCAAAAGCAAATTTTGCATAATTCTAATTACCTTTATTCCTCAACACAGCCTGAACTTTTTTAGGCAAGTTTTCTTGTAATTTTTTCAAGTAGTCTTCAGGAATAGTTCTCCAGGCTACCTAAAGCACATCACAAAGCTCATCTTTGGATGTTGGCTGCCATTTACTCTGTTCGCTATCAGGATGATCCCAAACTGCTTCAATAACGTTGAGGTCCAGGCTCTGTGGAGGCTAATCCATGACTAATGGTGTTCCCTTGTGTGTTTTTCTATCTAGAGATGCTTTTACTGGACTTGTTGTGTTTGGGATCATTGTCTGAAAATTTAAGCTCCCGCCTATCACATGCTTTGGTGATTCAAAATCTGATGGATTCATGATTCCATCAAATACCACTGACTGAAATGCAGTCCCAAACCATAACAGAGCCTCCACCATGTTCTCGCTGTTGTACCTTTCTCCTGATGTTCTCAGAACATAGTGCCAATGATTTGAACCAGAAATGTCAAATTTGGATTAATCTGTTGCCACTGATTTTCAGTCCAGTTTGTGTGTAATTTGTCATTGTGGCGGGGTGTGGTTTGCGGCTCAGCTGCATGGGAGGGGTGGAGCAGCGGGCTCAGGGTGCGGTGCCAGGGGAGGCTGACACACACTTGAGCTCTATCATCTAGTCACTACTGGGATGTGCTGGGACCTGAGGTAGGAGGTGTGTGTGCTACAAGCAGGGCAGCTGAAAAGTTGCCTGTGGAGACTACAGGGTGGATCTGCTGCCATTGCCCAGGCACCTTGGACGCGGCCATAACCCTGGCCGAAGGATTCCTCTCTGCACGAGCAGGGGATGTGGCAGGGCAGTCCCCTATGCCACCTAGGAGCTGGCCTGTTCCAGCTCCAAGGAGGAGGCTCCAGGACGCTTCACCACCGTGGCTCGCCCCCTCGGAACAGTGGCCGCATCTAAATACTAACTCGCTTCCCTCTGCTCTCTCTCCACAGGTCCCTGCTGCTACAGACACTGCACCTAACCTGCTGGGAGCCGCACGAGTGCCGGGGCAGGGGTGTTGGACGTGCGGGTGACTGGGGCATGTCTGCCGAGAGTGCCTGCAGATGTAGGTGGGACAGGTGTTCCGTGTCGCTGGCCCTCCAACACCCTCCCTCATTCCGAGAGGGACATGCAGCGTGCCGGTAAGGTGCCAAGGGGGGTATACGCCAGGCTAGTTGGACACGGGCTGCACGCAGACCCTGGTTCGACCTGGGGCATTGCTGGAGGCAGAGTGGGTGGAGGTTAGATGTGTGCATGGTGACATTCACGAATATCCCATAGTGCCGCTGCAAATACAAGGGCAAAACTCAGCGTAAAGGCTGTAGTTAGCCCACGCCTGACGCATCCATTAATTATGGGAATGAATTGGCCGGGGTTTAATAACCTGTGGAGGCAGTGTGTGGGGATGCATTCACGACCTTTAGCAGAGTCACGCACTCAGCAGTGACGCAGTGTTGTCCGACGCTGACTCTGGGGAGGAGGAGATGGCAGGGCCTTCTTGTGAGGCCCCACTGGCTCCAGTAATTCACTCCATGGAAGATTTTCCACTAGAGCAGTCTCGTGACGACACCCTACGCTCAGCCTTTGTCCAAGTGATACGAATTGATGGTCACATAGTGTGCCCTGAAGCAATGCGTGTCTATACGGTTCTGTGTCGACTATCGCAAGGTGAATGAAGTGTCACAGTTTGATGCGTATCCCATGCCCCAGGTCGACGAGCTCCTGGGCCGGTTAGGCACGCTCGCTTTTTCACGACATTGGATTTAACCAAGGGCTACTGCAGATTCCCTTATCTGCAGAGTCCACGAAAAAAAACGGCCTTCTCCACTCCTTACGGTTTGTACCAATTTGTCACACTTCCGTTCGGCTTGTTTGGAGCCCCTGCCACCTTCCAGTGCCTCATGGACCGGGTGTGGCGGCCGCGCTGCATATGCTGACGCCTATTTGGATGATGTCATCATCCACAGTGACACCTGGGCGGAGCATGTGCAGCAGTGTCTGCGGTGCTGGAATCCCTGAGGCAGGCGGGGCTCACGGCCAACCCAAAGAAGTGTGTGGTTGGATGGAGGGAGGTACAGTATTTGGGGTACCACTTGGTGGGCGGGCAGGTGCGTCCGCAGATGGTTAAAACGGCAGCTATCGCATCTTGCCAGGTGGCATTCGTGCAGGTGAAGAAAGCTCTCTGTGGGGAACCCCTGCTCTACACGCCTAACTTCTCCCTCCCTTTTATTCTGCAGACTGGTGCCTTGAACAGAGGACTGGGGGCCATTTTGTCCCAACAGGGGACAAATAGGTAAGGGGGGTTGACTACCTGATTGTGTACATCAGCAGGAAACTGTCGGAGCGGGAGACCAGGCACAGCACAGTGGAAAAAGAGTGCCTGGCCATCCGGTGGGTGGTCAACTCTCTTCGTTATTACCTCCTGGGCTGCCCTTTCACCCTCTGTTTGGATCATGCCCCGCTGCAGTGGCTCCATCGCATGAAGGATGCCAACACCCAGATCACCCGGTGGTATCTGGCTCTCCAGCCTTTTAAGTTCATTGATGCTCCATAGGCTGGGGGCGCAGATTTCCTCTCCTGCTCAAAGGGGGTGGGGGTGGGGTGGTAGGCTAGGCCGGACGGCTCCCCGGTCTAAGTTGGGCGATGGAGGTATGTGGCGGGGTGTGGTTTGTGGCTCAGCTGCAGGGGAGGGGTGGAGCAGCAGGCTCAGGGTGCGGTGTCAGGGGAGGCTGACACACACCTGAGCGCCATCATCTAGTCATGGCTCCTTGATTAAAAATGTGCTGGGACCTGACGTGGGAGGCGTGTGTGCTACAAGCAAGGCAGCTGAAAAGTTGCCCAGTGAAAAACACGGACCAAATAAAAACCTGTGCAACTGCAAACGCTGTTGGTGTTGGGTCTGTCATTTCCACACTCATACTTTAGCCTGTTTACCTTTGACCAGAAAATGGATCAAATGAAAGGCCAGATTTATCTCTCAGGTTCTGTGTCAGGTCTTCTCAGGATATTTTTTCCCCTTTTCTTAAGGTTCATACATCTTCTTAAAGTTTTTCTGAAGTTGTCTGTTGTGAGGTCACTGGTTCCTTGAGTTAGATGTCATTTTTATGCTTAAATAATTCATGATTCAAGTAAGTGTTAAAGGGCTTAATAAACACAAAATAAAACAAACAAAAAGAGTATTGTGTGACCACAACACTATGCACACTCATAAAGTGAAATGCTGTTGAGCCAAAGTTCAAATGCCTGTTGCCAAAGTCAATCTTGTGCACTAGAAAGAGTTTAGAGAGCGTTAAATAACACATTAAACTACTGCTGACAGTATCTCTTGCCCCTCATAAGTGGAGGCATCACATTTTTTATTACAAAGTCGGGGAGAAAACTGAAAAGAAAACATACAATATAATGCCAAAGTTAAATCAGTATTTCCACCTTGAGCCATAGATATGGTTTTCAACAGCTTTTCTGCATATGGAAACAACCTATGAGGCGTCAGTGTCTGGTGACACTTGCATCAACCATTAGAAACACAATGAGGTCAGGGGAGTGAGTGATACAGCATAGCATGGACCCTCAATACCTCCCAGAAAGCCGTCCTATTAGTTGCCTATTAAAACTCAAATAGCAGCAGAGCGTGTCTAACATGCCTGGCAGAGAACGAGCAATCATTCACCTGGTGATCTGGACGGGTATGTTTCAGTGATCTGTCAGAAACACTGACTGTGCAACAAAAACCAGATCTTCACGCCCCTCTTCACACTTTACGTGCTGAAACACTTGAGGTGCTTCTCGGTGGTGATTTTCATGGCTGCTGATCAGAAACAAATGTCTCATTAAACTGTCAGAATTGATGAATTGATTTCCTCAAACCAGAGTGATTTGTGCTCACGTAAGTGATGACTTAACTTTATCAGTTTCATGTCACGAAGTCAGTGGGAAGGTGGGGAATGGTATAAACTTGGTCTTGCTGTGTATATGTTTACAAGAGATATGTCACATTAAATAAAGCCAGAAGTGCAACAAAGGTTTACATCATGTCACATTGTTGTATGGGTCAAAGGGCCAGCACTAAACACAATCAATGACTGCCTCGCCTCCAGGACACACGACAGAGGTCCTTAGTGGTTATTTGAGTATTTGTCTATGAACTTGTCACGCACTAAAGCCGCTATTACCAAGTGAAAATAAATGGAAACTAATTTAGCAAATGGGAAGCAAAAGCTCTACCACATGGTACTTGACCTCCATGACTCCCGGGTTTGACCAACTTACTGATTCTTCTGGTTTTGTTTGTTGCTTCTAGTATTTTAACAGTTGACAGAGCTGGGGCTTGGAGGCGCACAGCACTTCCCACTTCTCACAGATGGCTAGGCAGCTGCGACACATTGCCTGCCATGCCTACCATGTCCTAGTGAGAGCCACCCACCGCTCTGCAGTACACGTTCAGTTGTACAGACAGCTGACTGAGCCAAATCCTCTGCAATTTAACACTAGTACTGAACTATTTTTTTATATTCCTAAAGAAGATTGGATTCAGCTAAGCATTTAATTATTTTACTGCATTTTGATTAATTCAGTGATAGGTTTACACAGAATGGTGTGTAAATGGAGTGAT
The DNA here is from genome assembly GCA_015107715.1 of Tylochromis polylepis. Lineage (NCBI taxonomy): Eukaryota > Metazoa > Chordata > Actinopteri > Cichliformes > Cichlidae > Tylochromis > Tylochromis polylepis. The sequence continues at coordinate 18,022 of VVHJ01021514.1, forward strand.
TCCATATGTCTGTGAAGGTTCTCATTCATCCAGGTCATGGTAGTCTTGGAAAGAAAAGCGTCTGGACTTCTCTAAGTTTCTTGAAGACGTTTCACCTCTCATCCGAGAAGCTTCTTCAGTTCTAAGAGCAAATGGTGGAGAGTCCCAGATTTTAAGCCTTATAGGAGTGTCTCCCAAGAGGGTCATGGACCCCCTGTTGATCCTCTACCTAATCACACGAGCCCAGGTGTGAAAACGGGTGTGGGTCACAATCAGCCAAGGTTTCGAGTGAACCCACTTTAACACACTTACAC
>VVHJ01021517.1:5077-16075 GCA_015107715.1 Tylochromis polylepis
AAAAAATATTCTTTAAAAAAAAAAAAAAAAAAACCCAACTTGCTTGAAAGAACATGAACTTGTGTGTTTTTAGAAAAAACAAAACAAGGAGCTAAGGTTAGGGAAAAAAAACAAAACATTTCTAAACAGGTGTGAGAATACATTGGTGGCTATTTATGTATGAAAATTTCAAGTTGTTGCCAATAGTATCTCCTCCTGTTGGCCTCGGTAAAGCTCAAAGTCTAATTAGGCCACGTCAAGGGCGTTTCCAGCATAAAAACAACTGCAGAGTGCTACTTTCTTGCTTTTACGCTCTTTGTTATGTTCTCCACTTCTTTCCACATTAAAACAGGAAACCATTTTATTTTGTGAAGTTTTTTCTAAAAAACAAGCAAAGAGGGCAAACAGGTTTCACCACACTGACAGGACAGTAATGTGCCAGTTTTGCACATTTACCTCTGAAGGCCTCCATCTGTTTCTGGATGCCGGTGTGCATACAGAAGTCAAACATTAACTCCACGTACTCTTCTGCATTCTCCATGGTCACCATCTATACACACAGAAAACACTCGATGAACGCTTATAAAATGTGCAAATTTACTGTGACTATGTGAAGACATTTCCATCCACATAAGAACCTTGTTCTGTGGCATTTTTACCTCATCGTCTCCATTTGGTTTGAGATCCACTGCAGAGAAACCGTGAACCTTGGAGGATGGACAGAACTGAAAGTTTAACCTGCAGAGAAAAGTTCAAGTGGCTGTCAAACATCTGGGTCAATGTCATATGGGAAAACAAGTCAAAAATCTTCCATTTAAACTTTCTGCTTTCTCTGTACAAACTCTTTCACTGCAAATACTGAACTCAAGCATTCGATCATTTATGCTGCACAGACAGATTTTAGAGCAGAAGTCCTGACAACATTTATGCTTGTCAGCTGGGAACTGGAACAAGTTATTTACTGAGGTGCTCATCTGCTCAGATGTTTTTGACCACAACAAAGATTGGGTACCGAGATTTAACTAGGCAAATACTTTAAAAGGCTTAATTCTAACCTATGTGGTCTCATATGAAACAAGATTTTCATTTCAGTTTCTGGTGAAAGCATTATTGTAACAAAATAGCACTGTTAAATGAATGTCATTTTGGTTCAGTCCAATTGTTTATTTTAAGCAAACGAATGCTAAACCTTTCCTGGTACCACTCATCTTCATCTTTGTCCCAGATAACTATATACCACTTTTTTTGCCATTTTATTTGTCTTTTTTGTTTTTTAAATGAATTGCTGATGCTCGGAAGAGAAATGCCATGATTAACTCTGTGTAAAGTAACCTCTGGTTTGACTTCAGTGTGCTGTGTATGCTGTGACTTGAGCAAGGAGAACCCTCTGAGGCTGACGAACAAAGCCAACACTCAAGTGCCAAAAATGGCAGTTTCTCTAGGTACCACTTGAGGCTGGCTCCAGAAGGAAGTGAATCCCTTAGACTCACAATGTTAAAGTGAAAAATTTAATAATAATAAATTTTATTTTGAAGCGCCTTTCAAGACATTAGAGCATTAAAAACTATGTTTACATCCTTGTAGAAATAATTGGGCCTCTAAGTAGCTCACCCCCTTCATAACCGCTGGATGGTGGCCAAAATCTCTCATAACTCATCAGTTTGGATATAGATCAGGTTTAGAGTTAGTGGTCTAAGGAGCTTGGAAAGAAAAGCGTCTGGACTTCTTTAAATTTCTTGAAGACATTTCACCTCTCATCCGAGAAGCTTCTTCAGTTCTAAGAGCCTGTTGGCACAGGCAGCTGCTAGCACTAACCTCCATTAAATGGAGTCAGTGAACTGGACTGTGTCTGCAATGTAGTTGCATTTTAGAACATTTAATGAAATTGCCAACTTGACAAGTGGCAAACTACAGGGCTCCAGAGCATGTTAGGTCAAGAGTCAAAAGTACCTCAGTAAGAGGTGACTCCTTTCTAAACAGTGAAAGCACTAAAAACTTGCATCAGCTGGATAAATAGCAGTTATTGTTACTGGCATGGATACCACTAGGAGCCTATCAAAACAGGTTATTCCTCTGATCAGAATCAGCTGTCAATTCTTGAAGATTTTTTTTGGTCACTAGAAATGGTTAAACTTTCCCTGCTTTCTTTCTACTACTTGAAATTAGCACTAGGATGGTCTTGTTAACACTGACAGGACTATAATCAGCAGGTGTAACAGTAAAAAACAGCTATGACCACAGTCCTCTTGGTCTTGAGCTTTACTAACCTCTAGCCCTTCTAAGCAAACACTAAAGATGTGGATCACATTACCACAAGAGTAACACCGTCAGCACCTTTGTGTGAGTCTTTTCTTACCCGAGGTCCTCAATGCTGAGGGGAGGTCCGGAGCCCAGCGGGTTCTTCAGCATCAGGTCCTGCAGTCTGGTGTTCTTCTCATCCTCAGACAAACTCTTACTGGCCAGAATCTGCCTCCTCTTCACTGCCAGATCCTTCACTTCCTTCAGGAAACTTGCCCTGGAGGAGGCAGGAAGAGGAGCAAGAGGAAAAGGGCACTGTGGGTTTGTAAAAATCTGATGTAGTGTAGTTATTCTATTGTTGACCTGTCTGCTTTCTCTCTGACTTTATCATTTCCTACTCCTTTAGTGCCTCTCTCTCTTGTGTTTCTGCTGCAGACCAGAACAGATCCTGGAATTTCACAAGAAAAATATATTTCCTTTTTATCCCCTGCCTCCTTAACTTTGCATGTTAATTCTGTTTGAACGAGGTTTTAGTCATGCTTCACTTTAACAAAGCTGAATCTAATGTCGTTAAACCACAACAGCTTGTGCAAATGATAACACAAGCCTTTTAGTGTTGGCATACACTTTCCAAGTTTCTGTTGCTAGTATTGCTTTAAAGTTAAGGCTGCTCAGATTTGAAGAAATGACCAATGCGAATGACCAATATTCGCATCTTATTTTTCATGGTTTTCTTAGAACAGTGCTACATGGCACAGGATGTGTTCAGGTTCAGCAGTGAGCTTTTGGGGGGGGGTCCACCTGCTTGGGTAAAACATGACCTTTCAGGCTGCCTGCAAGGGACGCTAGACATTAAAAACTGTCTTGAGACCTGTGTGGGTTGATAAGCTGGAAGTCGTCCCAGGTCAGGATGCCATGGTACCAAGCTGGAGGTTTGGGTTTTGGTGGGTCCATGATGAACTCAGACTTGGAATCCTCATCAAAGCTGCCCACTGAGTACGTCTCCTGGCTCTCCTCAGTCGATGCTTCCGACTGCACCTCAGACAGCAGCAGGAAGGGTTGCAGGTGAGGCCGCTCAGGGTCGTGACCCTGCGGTGAGCTTCGAGATTGGTATAGCAGCTTGCTCATGTTAGACTTGATGTCCCCCATGCAGAGCAGCTTAAAGAAGGGCTGTGATATTGGTAGGTCGACCAGCCGGTTGTCCTGAATGCACTTAGCCAAGAAGATGCCCAGGAAGTAGAAGAGTTTGGTGATTCGCTCCAGCTCCTCGCTGTCCTGAGGGAACGGAGCTGGAAACAGACCACAGGAACGCTGCACGTAGTAACCGGGAGGCTTCAGTCCACCACCCAGGTCCACCTGAGACAAACATAAGAAGGACCTCTGTTAATTCTGATCGGTTACTCTAAAATGAACTAAGGCAGACACATTGATGCTACCTGCAGTGGCAGAGAGGAGTCAAGCCTCTGTTTTTTTTTTACCTCCTCAATTTTAAAACTACTTTTCATGGTACTTCTTACATAAACAAAGCACCATCACTGTTACTGTTTGATAAAGTTATTCCTATTTTTAAACTCTAAATTATTTTCCCCGGCTTAATGACCACTGGCTTTTAACGCCACATTCACATTTGATCACAGCTGCTAAGACAGACTAGCACTGATATTACAACATTTAAAAATGTAATAATAATAACAACAACAACCCTTTGTTACCAAAATATTTCAACATGAAGCAGAGCCTGTAGGGGGAAAAAAATAAAAAAAAAATAAATAAAAAAATACAACTCCATGTGAAGCCTGAGCTTTTAACCCACAGGGAAAATGTGCACATACCTCATTGTTTGAAACTTGGACCATTTTTAATGTCTCATGTGACAGAATGGGGTTCTTCACCAATTTTAATTTTAAACCCGTCACTTTGTGAACATGTTGGCGAGACTGACCTGTCGTGACTCATCATCAGGGAAGTCATCGTCACACAGCCAGATTCCCAGTGACGTTTTCTGAAACTCTGCAGCCACCAGAGCATAAAACTCCAGAGTTGGACCGAGACCCGTTCCCTCCTCACCCTGAAACTCCACCTGCAAACACACACAGACACACTTAGCTTGGCATGCCACAGACCAATAATTGTATTGAGTGTTGCAAATCTAGCAGTAGACACAGAATGTTTTCTTTAGTGATTTATTAAAAACAGACCGCCTCTCACCTCTAGCACAGACTTTTGGTCGGCATGGATGTGCATGACAGACTCAGCCCATTCCATCATAGTCTCTCCTCGGGGGACTTTCACTCGTTCATGTTTGAGTCGACCCACCCTGAACTCACCAGGATCGTCCCGGCGCACTGTGGCGGACGGCCGAGAACGCTCCATGGTTGCCTCTCGTCGGTTCTGGAGCCACACAATTGCCCTGCAGACAGAGTGGGGTCAGAGGCCAGAGTGTTGGAAATACACCAACAGGACATGGTCTTTAAGGTTAAAATTTAAAGGCCAAATTCAAATGTCAAAAACAGTACTTTTAAAAAAAAAAAAAAAGAAGAAAAAAAAAACTTTTCTAGCAACTGTCTTTGAAGATCAAAATGCCAAATCTGTCAACGATAAAATGATGTTTTCAGAGCATCACATTTAAATCGACAACAAAGGAAATCATGTTTCTTTCATGGCTGTCAACTCTCAGATGAAACCTGCATACTGAAGGGCCAGACACCTCAAACAGCAACTTTTCAGTTTTCATTTTGGAATTTTCAGGTTTTATACAAACAATGGGTTCATATTTTCAGGCTCCAATCATAAATGTCTACTATTTCTCTGAGCATATCTAATTAAAAACTTTTTTTTAAAGTACCTTCTTTAAAACTTGTTAATGTCATTTATGGTACATGGTAAATGGACTGATTCTTATATAGCAGTTTTCTACTCTCATGGAGCACTCAAAGCAATTCATATGCCATTACTCATTCACCCATTCATACAAGGATTTTTTTCTATACTTAAGTGCTTTCTAACATTCATCAGCAACTTGGGGTTAGTATCTTGCCCAAGGATATTTGGCATAAAGACTGGAGAAGCTAGGGATCGAACCATCAACCTTCCAATCAGTAGGTGACCTGTTCTACCTCCTGAGCTACAGTATCCTGACTTTTCAGTACATTTGTTTGTTTTTTTCATGCATCTTTTTTGTGTGAGGTGTTGTGAGGGTCTCTCCCTTGTAATATCAAGTGTCTTGAAGCAACTGTTGTTATAAACTGGAGCTATACAAATAAAACTGAGATGAGATGCCTGAAGTTATGTGAGGCATGTTTGTCCACCCCTGCATCACACTCACCTGGAGGCTCCGAAGGCAGTGCAGGTAAAATAGAGCTGTCGGGTCTCAAAAGGGATGAGGAAAGGACACTTGGAGGTGAGTTGTTCACACCAGTCGGGCAGCGCTCCACTTGCAAGGGCCAGAGGCTCCTGGGAAACCGAAACATTCAGTTAAAACCTGACATCTTGAACAAGTGAACTATTGTGATCACTGGAGCTTGTATGGCATTTAGTTTTTTTCCATTGTTGCCTCAGTTTTAGCAGGTTACACATTTTAATCACTGTACTGAAGTCTGGTGTTGCACGTTGCATACTACAAAACATTATGTTAACAGAAAAGGGAGTTGTAATTTTTGACAATATTGAAAAGCCAACTTTTTAAAGACTTTCAAAATGTCTTTTTTAAGGAAGTCTTGAAATTTTCAGAATTTTGTTCAAACTCAGACAAATGACAGAAACTTGACGCATTTAATGGAACAAACTGACCTCAATCTGCTGCAGGATCTTTGTAGTGATCTTCTTGCTTGTGAAATCTTCAGGAGATGCGTTGAACTGAAGCTCATCCATATCTGCAAACACAGTTTCAAGATTGTGAAATGAGAGCTTTCCCCCCCTCTCAAAGCTCAAAGTTAATTTCCCATTTTTAGCACATACAACCATGCAAACATTTCAACATAAGCAACTATTTTAACCTTTTCCTTGAAGCTAGTTCAAGGTAGTTTAAGGCGGATGACCTGTGATGACATGCGCACAGCCCCGCTTGCACATATGCCACTTGTCATCACAGTCATCCCTCAGTTCTTACACTCTTCACCTCGCTGAGAACACCTCTGCTGAGTTGGGCTAGCTAGCTGCTGCTAGCTAGCTCCATTGTCTGCCGACCTGAAGTTAGCTTAACTGCCCCTGTTGGTGTTAGCCTCCACTGCACAGTTGGTGCATAGGCTGCCCACGGAGCGCTAATTTTGAGTTTTCCTGTGCAGCATTTTGCTTTGCATTTTGGAATGGACTTCAAACCGAAGTGAGCAAAGCAGAAATCTTCTGTTTGCCTCTGTGCTCAGGGGTGTGGTTTCTCTTTGCACGACAGCGACCAGCATGATGCCTGCCCTGTCTGCCTGGGGATTGTCCACACTAGGAGAGCACTGAGAGCCCGAAGCCTGTGCTTTTTGTCGCCAGCTCCGGCGCTTGACCCTGGAAAGACGGGTAACATTTGTGGGGAAAGTGCTGGGACGGACAGCTGTTGCACGGCACAACGAGTTGGAACCATGCAGGAGTGCTGATGGACTTCAGTCTGGGTCGAAGCCAGCCAGCGCGCCACAGGAAGACAATGACGTGCTGGACATTGGCCTGGACATCCATGGTTTATCAGAGGATAAGCAGGAGAGCCCATTGTCAGCCCAATGTGCCGCCGCTGCTGTGCCGGTCGGCCACAATGACACCTTTCTTTTTTTTTTTTCCCCTCGTTTCGCCGTGCAGCTGAGAAGCTGCAGGTGGACTGGCCCTCTCCTCTGTCAGCTTAGAAGCCGTCGCAGTTCGTGGGCTTTTTCCTCCCACCGGAGCCCACGACAGCCAAAAACCACCTTCCCATTTTCACAGACTTTGTCTGTGAGCTAACTGCATCATGGGGCAAACCTCTGTCTAACCGCGTTGCTGTACCTGGCTATGGACAGTACATGAGTTGGACGGTGCCGAGGAGGCTGGCTTAGCTAACCCACTCCCTATGGAGCCGTCTCTGGCTGCTTATCTGGCCCCGTCCCACAACCATGGTGTCGGCGGCCCCGCAACTCTGCCATCCAAGCATTGCAGATTCTCTGCGTTGCAGCTGGAGAAGATTTATCGGGCTCAGGCCAGCACTGCCCGCGCCATGAGCTCCGTCACCATGCTCCAGACGTACCAGGCGATGTGCCTGGCGGAGCTTGGATTGTTGGGTCCTGATGACAGCCCACTGGCACCTCTTCTTAACGAGGTTAGAGTCGTCACAGATTACATCCTCCGTGTGTCCCGCTGTGCAGCGCTCTCCCTGGGCAGAGGGATGGCTTCGACAGTAGTGGTGCAGAAGCACCTGTGGCTGACCCTCTCCGACGTCCCGGATAGGGACAGGGCTGTACATCTGGATGAACCAGTGTCTGCGGCTGGGTTATTTGGACATGCACTCGAAGCCATTCAGGCTAGATTAGATCTAAGGAAGAAGCAGTCAGAAGCTCTGCGTGACATCATCCCCAGACAGCAGGCGAAGCCCAAGCCCACAGCTAGCTCTCACAGGCCCGCCGCTCCTCTGCCAACCGGCATGAGACCGGTGCCCACTGCTGCAGTGGGTGTGCCTCCAGCGGAAGCACATCCTCCAGTTCGAGTTCCACGCCAGCCAGTTTGGAGCAAAGGCCCACCTTTGTCCCTGGCAGGACCCGGCGCCCAGGAGGAGGAAGCCTCAGCCCTCCTAGCTGTGGTTCTGAGTGGAGAAGGGGTCCAGCGGCAGGGAGACGCTACTTTTCCCCATCTGTTGCAGACCAAGAGGCATTGCTCAAGTTCTGTTCAGGTTGTCAGCCACAGAAGGCACTGCACTTTCCTAACACCGTCTCCCAAGCACAAACCCCCTGCACACATCAAGTGTTCACACGGTTTTTCATTGTTGTGCCCCAAGAAAGGTCCCTCCAACAAAATGTATGAATGTACATGTTCCCATGTTACAATCAATAGAGAGTGTTTATTCTGAAATAATCGCAAATGCTCAGCCAGGAGAATGAGCCAGGTGATGCATTCCCCTGTAATCACAATGGGGGGCGACAATGCCCGGCCAGTGGTGCTGCAGGTCAGCCGGCTGGCTGCTCACCTCCCTCAGTGGCACGCTTGCACCCCCTCTCCGTGGGTGTTGCGAACCATTGCTATGGGTTACCGGATGCAGTTCCAGGTCAAGCCGCCTCGTCACACATTCAGACACTGGGCTTCCCTGTGAATTTTAAAGAGAGCTCACCAATCCCGAGTCAGCAGTTTTCTTTCCTTGGTTTGGAAATATGCTCACTTTCCAGCCACGCACATTTGTTGGAGCACAGAGTGGCCGTGTTTCATCACTGCCTCACTCAGTTTCAGCTGGGATGCAGACTGCGTTACCAGACGATATTATGTTTGTTGGGCATGATGGCATCTATGATTGCCGTAGTGCCACTTGGACTGTTAAAGATGAGTTTCAATGCTGGACACTCTCTCCCTGCCTGTGGAGGATGATGGTAACCACATCTTGCATGCTAGCTCTCCATCCCTGGAGGTAGGGCTGCTGCATGAGGGCTCTCGGATTGGGAGGGTGTTGTTTCGCAAGGTGGTGTCCACAGATGCTTCCCTAAGGGGGTGGGGAGCGCTGTGCGAGGGTGTATCAGTGAGAAGGATCTGGACGGCAGCCCAGCACGAGCTGCACATTAACCACTTAGAGCTGTTAGCAGTGTTCTTAGCTCTCAAACATTTCTGTCCAGTCCTGGAGGGCCAGCGTGCCCCAGTCAGGGCAGACAATCCAACAGTGGTCTCTTACATAAAGAGGCAGGGAGGGACATGCTCCCTTCCCCTGTTAAAGCTGTCTCACTCTCTGCTGTTATGGTGCAGTGTTCATTTTCTGTCTTTAAGAGCCACCCATGTTCCAGGCCACCTAAACCTGGGGCCAGACCTTCTCTCTGGGGGAGGGGGGTCCTCTGAGGGAATGGATGTTGCACCCTTTGATAGTGTCCCATATTTGGGATCTATTTGGTGAGGCGCAAGTAGATCTTTTTGCCTCCAGGCTAAATACTCACTGCCCCCTGTTCTTCTCCATAATCGACCATGATGCACATTTGGGCATGGACGCTCTAGCGCACCAATGGCCAGACGTGCTCCTGTATGCATTTCCCCCAGTGGAAATACATACAGCAGTCTCTCTCTCTGATTCTACTGGCCCCTTGGTGGCCCACAAGATCGTGGTGTGCAGAGATAATCAGCCTGCCAGCAGCAAGTCCTTGGCAGCTTCCTCTCCACAGGGACCTCCTCTCTCAGGCGAGAGGAGAAGTGGTTCATCCGCGCCCAGATCTGTGGCGCCTTCATGCTTACCTGCTGAGAGGTCAAATTTGATTGCTAAGGGTCTGCCACCTAGTGTGATAGCGACAATTCGGAGTGCTAAGGCCTCATCCACTAGAGGCTTGTACGCTTACAAATGGCAAGCCTTTGAGCAGTGGTGCCATGACTGCTACACTCTCCCATTCCAGTACTCTGTGGATGTTTTGACATTCCTGCAGGAGCTGCTGGATAAGGGCCTTTCATTTTCTACAATTAAGGTTTACTTAGCAGCTATATCTGCTTGTCATATTGGCTTTGTTGGGGTGACACCAGGTGCACATCCCCTTGCCATACATTTTGTGAAAGGGGATTGCCTGCTGAGACCCGTGGTTAGGTCCAGTGTCTCTGCATAGGACTTGTCTTTGGTGCTGGAGGCCCTTTTTGGCCCTCCTTTTGAACCCATTGAGTCTGTGGATATGAAATTTCTCTCATATGGGACTGCTTCTCGCTTTGGCAAAGCGAGTGGGTGATCTTCATGCTCTGTCTGTGGATCCCTCCTGCACATAGTTCTCTCCTGATGGTCATGAGGCTGTATTGCGCCCGAATGCTGCTTATTTTCCTAAGGTCATTCCTGCATTTTATAGCTCAATGGAGTTTGAGTTGCTGAGCTTTTGCTTCTCTTCTCCTCTCCTTTTGCATCTGAGGAGCAGAGAAGGATGCATTCTCTTTGTCCAGTGTGTGTGTTATGTACCTACATTGAGCGCACTCAGAATGTGCGTTTATGTGACAGTTGTTTGTCTGCTTTACTAATCCAGCCAGAGGTAGAGCTCTGTCTAAACAGAGGCTATCCCATTGGATTATAGAAGCTATCTCACTGGTGTATAGCACCAAGGGTCTTGCTTTGCCCCAGGGGTGAGGGCTCATTCCACCAGGGGAATGAGCTCTTTTTGAAGGGGTATCACACACTAAGGTGCTGGTGGTCCGACTCCAGTTTGGTGACTGCTCTGCTGCTCTGTATATATGTCCCATACTTATGTGTTGTACTGAGTGAATTGACTTATAGGAAACAAACGGTTATATCTATAACATCTGTTCCCTGAAAGCAAGGAACGAGGTACAACACAAGGTTACCCCGCTGCACTCCTTGGCTCAGTGAAGAGTGGCTATCGAACTGAGGGATGACTGTGATATAAGTGAATAAAGGTTTCTTCAGCCTGGACACGCAAGGGCATGATATCCCACACTTATGTGTTGTACCTCGTTCCTCTCCTTCAGGAAACAGAAGTTATAGATATAACTGTTTGTTATGGGACCAATTCTTTTTCCATTATAAATGCTTCCCTTAGACAGTATCATCAGAAGGCATTTTCACTGCTATGCAGATGACACCCAACTTTCATCTATCCATGAAGCCAGATAACACACAACAATTAGTTAAACTGCAGTAATGTTTTAAAGCCTGGATGATCT
>VVHJ01021542.1:2193-17276 GCA_015107715.1 Tylochromis polylepis
AATAAATTTAAAAGAAAAAAAAATAAAAAAAAAAAAAAAAAAAAATTTATTAATTTAAAAAAAAAAAAAAAAAAAAAAAAAAATCCAATCAATGATCTTGCATTGATTGTCCACCAGAGCACCTTCTGGTGGACAAACAATGCAAGATCAACACTCATATCATAGTTGAGGGGGTATTTCTCCCATATCTTCTTTATTTTTTTCACTTTTCATTCATTCATCAGTCTTTATGATTGCCAGTACTAGCAACTAATATCAAATAGCTAATATCAGCTGATCGCATTGGCATGCTGGTAAACCAATCAGGCTCTGCACCCATGCACCTACAATTACAACATGCACTTCTTTGTTTGAAAGATGACCAAAAATAGTCAACAATAACGATGTGTAAAAAAACATACAACTTTACATTTAATGTTAAAGTTGGAGTAAACAAAAGAGACGAGTCACATGTTCTTTGAAATCTTTCCACAGATCCTATGCTTTCTGTGCTTGTCTTTTTTTCTTTTTCTGAATGGTAGAAAGATGCTAAAAATTCAAACCAAGGGGGGTTGTCACTCTTCCTGTTTGGCTATGAGGGTAACAAGATCACCTTATTTTTGGTAAACCTGCCTTTAACTAGACAGCAAAGATTGCCTTGAAAAGAGACTTCCGCCTGACCCACAGTTAGATAACTTTGAAGCCATTGTCTGGGCATAAAGCCGGTTTCACTGTGTAGTGATTTACACATTCACCTGACAAGCAAAAGATCCCCAGTTTGAGACAGAAATCACTTTGGGGTTGCGTCAGGAGCGGTATCCAGTGTAATAAGTCTGCCAAATCAAACATGCAGAGCTAACTGCTGAGGTGACCCCTTGTGAATAAGGGAGCAGCTGAAAGCAGCTTTCCATCTGTGCATAAAGAATTGATTTTATGAATTGACCCCCAAAAGCAACATTCCTCTCTCACTTTATTTACATCCACTGCTTTACTCAGAAAGGCATGCTTGTTGCTGTGTCTAATCTCCATGTTGTCTGTAGCACTTTTCTTTCATGGTGGTGTCTCCATAATTGCAACCAGTGTGGCTTTTGTTGTGATTGGAATATATTTGCATACCGTCTGCATCCAGTTTGCCCACTCTCTGTCCCAACCCGGTGACTATTTTACTTCTCATCAAGAGACGATATCGTTTTCATTTTGTCAGGTAAGCGCACTGGATGTGGGTTCCTCCACCGCTCAGTTGGTACACTTGCTATCACTGTGGGTGACACGTATATGTCAGTTAGCAAGACAAGTGCCGGTATGCCTCCAAAGAGACCACTGTGATGGTGTAGGTGTAGAGCCAATCACTTCCTCAGCTCTGAATGGAGCTGTGGATCTCATTAACCAATCAAGAAGCTGAAGTGTGGGGGCGTTGGAACATGACGGAGAGAGCTGCGTGGCTCCTGATGGGGAGCCCCCAAACAATAAACATCTTACACAACAGCAGGCTGAGACGCAGCACTGCTCTCCTTAAGCGATGCTGTTGAGATCTGAAGGGGCCTCCTGCCCCAGTCTGCTTGGTGTGTGAAGATGGTCTACAAAAAGCACCCAAGCTTTGTTGCTTTACGCTGATATATATATTTTCATTTTTTGAAACATCTCTGTGGGTGTTGTATTTGTATTTACTCTGTCACATCTGCATGAAATAAAACTGAAAGTTTGGGGCCTTATTTAAGTATTTAGAATTACAAGATAGTGAGGCATCACTATTATGAGCTTTGCCCGCTCATGAATTAAAAAAAAAAGTTAAGTGGGGACAAAAGAGAAATGCAAAATAAAAAAGAAGATAGAAGTCACTCTGTTGTATATTATACCTTGAGCTATTTGAAAAGAAAATTTGTTTTTACAGCCAGCAGTTTTTGTTTTTTTTTTCACTTCCAGATGAATAACAAAGGGAAACGCTAAATCAAGAAGCAGAGCATCCAAGTTTCACTTCAAATGTCTGACGAAACTATTTGGCAACCAACATATCTCAAATAGTTCCTTGATTGACATCAAAATCCCACAGCAGGCTTTTCAGTTTCACTTCAAACTTGATTTAACCCATCGCTTCAAAGTTATCAAGCTTGAAGAACAGAGAGTATCTGGTTGGGCCTAATTAGAATAGTTGAATGTGGAGAAATCACGGAAACATTCTTTTAATATATCAGCAATTTGAAAACCCTCTTCCCAGCTCAATGGCATTAATTACACCAAGAGTGGAAGCTTAGCTGGCCTGGGTAATTATGTGTAATTCTGTCTCTGCTTCACAGTCAAAAATGCCCAGTCCAATCCAGTTCCTTTCTCCCACCTTCTCGCTCAACCACTGTAGTAACAAAGTGGGCCATTTCCATTTTGTTATCATGGTAACGGCTCCTCTGGGCAGTGTCGATGTGCGTTTTATGTTATCTGATTGCATCTGCGCTCGATGATTACCCCCCCCACCCCTCAGTCTTGTACTGTGTATTCAAATGATTAAAGCAATGACATAGCAGAGCTTTTCATAAAAAGGCCTCTGTGGTATTTATAGCAAATTTCCCTTACATCAAAATGTCATTATAGTCAAATAATATGAATCAATTTATCCTAGATGGCAGGTAGTGTGTTTTCAATTTCAGCAGACTTCTCAGTGCTATTTATGGGTTTCAAAGGTCATTAAAGTCTCACACTGTCAAAATATATTGGTTGTTACTGTTCTGGGGGGAATTGGTAGCTTGTCAAATTGAATTGTAGGGCTTAACAGCCATGCCCAGAAGGCTTTTTTAATCCGTGCACCAGTTAGCACCCCTAAATACAGAGGGTTGCAAGACTTTCTTCTATTTCACCGTTAAGAGGATTGCCAAAGTCTGTGTGCTAGACAAAGAGCTCTCATTAAAACTCTGCAACATAGAGAGAAGAGGATGAGGAGGGGAGAAGATTGGGAGTGAGAAGGAATAGATGATGATGGAAAAGTGTATATGAAGGGTTTTAGTTTCAACTTGACTGTGATTCTTCTCCTACAAGGCAGTGATGAGGTTTTTTGATTTGAAACAGCCATAGTCAAACAGGCATTGACTGAATTTTATGAAAATTCTATGAATTCAAACTTTGAACGCAAAATGAAATTAAACTATACTCATCAGCCATTAGGTACTCACTAGGTATACCTTGCTAATCTGTTGGACCCCATTTACCTTAATTCTTCATTGCACAGATTCAACAAGGTGCTGAAAACATTCCTGAGATTTTAGTCCAAATTGACATCACATAGTTGCTGCAGATACATACTGAGAATCTCCTGTTTCAACACATCCCAAAAGTACAGTTTGAGAAACCAGTTTGAGATGATATGGGCACAGTGTGGTCATAAAAAGATGGATATGATCTGCAACAATACTCAGGTGGGCTGTAGTGTTTAAATGATGCTTACTTGGTACTGAAAGGTCCAGAGTGTGCCAAGAAAATATCCCCCACACCGTTACACCATCAGCGGTAGCTTGAACCCCTGTCGAAGGATCCAGTTGGATCCAATTGTAGCCTCGGTTTCCTGCTCTTAACTGACATGAGTGATACCTGGTGTGGTCTTCTGCTGTTGTAGTCCATCTGCTTCAAAGTTCAATGTTTTGTGCATTCAGAAATGCTCTTGTGCATACCTTGGTTGTAATGAGTAGTTATTGCTTTCCTATCTGGTTGTATTTTTTTTTGAGTTTTTGAAATACTTAGACCAGCCCATCTAGTTCCATCAACTATAGTTGTGTTGAATTTGTGCCATGTCATTGTCTGATTAGATTATCATGTTAAAGAGCAGGTGAACGAGTTAATGAAGTGGCAGTGAGTGTATAACAATGTAAAAGTAGTAGAGTAAGGGAGTTCTTTGTCCCTACTCTTGCCAAATGCTGTCCCATAGGAGATCATTGAGATTCTCTCTTTAATATTTTCTTGTTTTTATACACACGTGCACCTATGTGCACACACACAAACAATATTGCTTTGCCAGATTTGTGTTTATTCAATAAATGAGTACGGGTGGGAGAGACATCTGGTAACCTGCCCTGTGTCATATCTTGTAAAGCAGTTTTGATTTACAAGATAAATTTTCCATATCTTTTCCCTCATGTTCACTTGCTACTGTAAACTCGTGCCAGACATGGTGTGCCAAGGTTACCATGGTAACAGTGTTTGGCCCTCACACTGCCTGTGATGTGCCAAATTTCTGCTACATAGTTTACCCTAAGCAGGCACATCACCTTTTAAAGTCCGATAACACAAAACAAGGCTTCTTCCAAGTGATCCTTAAATGATGAATCAACATTGAAATCACCTCTTCAGGTTCCATTTAGGCTAATAAAAAGGGGTCTCAGTAGCTTCGACAGTGCGTCCATAAGTGTGTCCGGCTGGATCGTTTGTGAGCTCATCAGACAGTCTAAATCAAGACCTTAATGAGGCGGGGAAATGCCAGACCAGCAGCGCTCGGTGGCCGCACCCTGAAGCCCAATAAAAGGAAGGATGTCATTTTCATATTCAGTACGTTGGCAGACTCCGTGCAGTATTGACCACCACAACTGCAATGTTTCCCCGTTATCAGACTGTCTGAGCAGATCAAGTCACAGTGTTGTGCTTGTATAACACAGTGTCATCTGCTGACATTAAAAAGGGGTCTCTTTGGAGGCTCGGCAGCATTACTCAGCTGAGAGTGGGTAGTTAATTGTCGGGGAGCTGCTTGTGTGTTTTTGCTGAGACACAACGCAGTGTAATAAGATGACACTGTGTTTTAACAAACAAAGGCAAAAGAGCATTGGGAGAGGCCTCGAAGGGAGAAATAATGAAGACACCGAAGTCAGAGGATATGCATGGTTATGTTTCTCCCTCTTCCTCTTCCTCGTTTTCACTTCCATCCCCTATTCTTTTCCTCATCTTCTTGCAATCTAGTCCTTCCCACTTGGATGAAAGTAGAGGAGGTAAGGAGGAATCGCAAACATCTGAGGCAACATGCAGTTGACAATAACGGGTAATTTGCTTGTGTGCACCACCTAGGTCTGTTTTGGTCTCTACAGCTATTGTATTATAACCTCTGTTAGATAAATGAAGCAGTGTTCATAACAGCTCCAGCAGCCATAGTTAGGATTATCTATGAAGGGAAGCTCTTTTTGCAAACTTTTTATCTCCTTGAGATGCATTTTAGGAATTGACACATCCTTCAGAGGTCATTTTCTGGGTCACAGGCAGGAGGATAGAGGTGAGATGGTGAAGCGAAGAAGTGAGAAGTGCTGGTTGTCTTCTCTGTGTCTGTAAACAGCAACTGAGAGTGGCAGGAGCAATAGCAGCACTGTGATTTAATCTTTGTGGTTTCCAGAAATGGCACAGAGAGGAGAGCCAGAAGACACATCTGACAAGATCCAATAAACGGCTGGCTCGGTGTTGCCACAAACATGCTGATAACGTTCTACCACACTGGCTGAGCATCTGTTACAAAATGACATTTTCTTTCCCAGTATTGTGCCAATGTGTAACTTTTTTCCCCTCAGTGACTGGGTTATGTTCATGTGTAACAGTTCAGTCTGTCTTTGCATTCTTTTTGTAGTTGTTTGACCCATGTACAGATGGACACGGGGCAAGCGCCTATCCATAAAAGCCTTTTATCTCAGCAGTGTCTTATGAGGTGGAAGATGGCAGCGTGTTAAACCTTCCGTCATTCATAATAGATGCTGCGGCAATGATTTATATGAAAGGACACTATCAATGCAGAACAGAAGACATTTAACCCCATTATTGTGTATAAGGCTTATCTCCCTAAACCATCAATTGACATGACAATGTGTTATATGTTTAGTGTCACTTGTTATAATCCGTCTAATGGATCAATAAGGCGACTGTGTATTTGTGTGGATTGTGAAATGCTCAGCAGTCAGTCCTGGATAGAAAGACTTTCCCCGGGGAAATTGAAAGCAGAAGCGTTCATCTTTACGCGTCTCACCACTCCAGCTGTGCTTAATGAATTCTGTGGTGATTACTCCCACAGCTATTTCTGGAATGGTTTTAAGTCAGAGATATCAGTCTTGACCCACATAAGGTGAGTACAATGTGCACTGCACTCAGCAGGATTTGGAGCTCACTGGGTCAGTCTTACACCCTGCATGCTTGTGTATGACCGAAGGTATGAGCACCGAGAAAAGTAAGAAAATAAGATGCGAATGTAAAATCATCACCGGTATTCTTTAATACTGAGAAGCCCTCTTTTTACTGTATTTTCTGGATTACTGATGTAACACTGATGTATTTGACTTTTATTGCGACAGCTGTCGGATAATGTTAGTGCTGACTAATCAACCCATTATTTTCCTGAATCTTTCGCTTTGGGAACAGCAGGAAAGTTTTGAAAAATGCTGTTAGTCATTTCGACCATTCTGGAGTAAGATGTTTCTGTAATTTTATCAACCAAGAACACAAAAAATAATTTTAAAAAGCAGTTTTAAAAAATCTGCAGATGAGATGCTTGAAATAGGGTGGTGCATTTTAATCGAAGGATAAGTCAATTAGCAACATATTTTTACATTAATGATCTATCAGCTGTCCTTTATTGTTATTTACTGTATCTGTTGCTTTTAAAGTTTCTGTGCATGAAGCTAAAAAGGAGAGATGAGAAAGATGCTGATGAAATAGATCTAAAAGACGTGTGTGTGTGTGTGTGTGTGTCAGATGGACACATGGGATTTTCCCAGCTTCAGAATAATATTTATGCTATTTCTGTGCAAGGACAAAGATGCAGGGAGACAGGGCAGCAGGGAGAGTGAGAGAGAGGCAGAGGGTTAGAGATTGTGTGCCAGTTTTTTGAAGCGTGTGTTCCTGCTTCCCGTGCCTGCTGTGTGTGCTTGTATGTGTGTGCGTGTGAGTGTGTTGGTGTGTAGGTGTGTGTGTTTGTACAGATTTGAGGGTCACCCAGGAAGAGACTGCAGTGCCGATCTTAGTCATCCTCACACCTCTCCCCTTTTTACCTGACTGTCCATCTGTCCACATATTTACCACCAGAAACAGATTTCCTGCTGGAAGCAAATTCAAGTGAGCAAATTGTACCTTTACATGAGGCTACAGTAAACAGTGAGCAGATAGTGTGTGGAAATATTAACGAGGTTAGTCCTGCCTATAAAAGGCAGAAGGCACGGCTGAAAATGGTACGGAGGCTCTACAGTGTTTGAACAAACACACACACACAGACAAAATGTGTTGTTGATTCTTGTTCAGCTGTGTTGTCCATTTGAACCAGTAAGCCTATTCATAAATTATCAGTCTTACTCAGAGCTTGCACTACTCTTAAATCAGGCCTAATTTGTTTTTGTTTCTTCTCCTACAATATAGTTATAAAAATGTATAGTATGTATGTAAAGTATGAATCAAGTACACTGTGCAAATTGCCACTTTCATGTTTTTGAAAATCAGCATCTGCAATGTACATTTATGTCTATGAACCATCTGTACACCACCATGGTGGATTTTGGCCAGTTCACAACAACAGTCCTTTTATATGGTAAGGTAAAGACCCTATAATATTAGAAACTCCAAGAATCACATAACCTTACTGTTAGGTTTACTGTTGGCGTGGAAAGGAAAAACTCCCTTTTAAGAGGGACAGGACAACAGAAACACTATGGGAGAAAGAGCAAGGGTTTAATAATTACAAATGAGTAAATGTAGTACATATGATAGTAGATATGATACATAAGCCCCATTCTCAGAATTAATTGGACAAGCAATTTCATGGCCAGCTACTTATTTCATGACATGCCTTATCAAAAGACCAAAAGACCTGAGAGACCACAGAAAACAATTGAAGTGGATGATCACAGAATTATTTCAACGGTTAAGACAAATAACTCCACAACATCTGACGAAGTCAAGAACTATCATTATCAAAGTTTTTAAAACCAAGAGACCCTTTCATGAATGTAAACACAGAGGGTTTATAGCAAGGTGCAAACTTTAGAGCCTAAACAGTTCTGAAAAATAAATATTTGGAAAGATGAACAGAAGACTAGCTTGTACCAGAATGATGGGAAGAGAAAAGTGTGTAGAGAGAAAGTAACAGCTCATAATCTGAAGCATCTGCCAGACATTGTGGAGGCAATGTTATGTATGGCTTCCCAGTAGTGTTTATCTCTGATGCGACTGTTGATAGAAGTAACAAGATGAATTCTGAACTGTACATGGCTATACTCTGATCAGATTCAGCCAAATACTGCAAAACTGAGTCCATATGGATAATGACTTTTGGGACTCTTGGCATTCACTCTTGTGAAACTCTTGAGTGAAACCCAAGAGTTTCACTCTTGATGAGAGCATCTCAAGGGAGGAAACACAGCATTTGGTGATGTTGATGAGTTCTGTACTTCTGGGAGTAATTGACTGCAAAGAATTTTTATTCAAGTATTAAAAATAATCCTTGTATTTTAAAAAATGTTTGTTCATCCAATTAATTTTGAGTCTCTTAAAATGGGGGACAACACATGCTACATAACGTGAAATACTTTTCTTAAACCACTTCAGTTAATATTTAAAGTCTGCATTTAAATCACATCTTGATTCTGTTATTTAAAATGCAGTGTTGTGTTGTACAGAGGGAAATCTACAAAAAATGTACCATTGTCCAAATATTTGTGGACCTAACTGTATAAATGTCAACAGCTTGTGTACTATTTCCATGCTGCTGCTATGCCAAATAGAAGAATCGGTTCTTTCCTGTGGCTAAGCTAGTTAGCTTCTAGGCATTGGTATGTTTTCTAACATTTTTAAAATACAGAGTTGAACTGGATAACTTTTCAGCCACTTTTATTTAGCCTTTTCAGTCTTTATTGCAATATAACAGTGGAGAAAAGCTAGGAAAGCTGGGAGAAAGACCAGGAGAAGACAAGAAGTAAATGACTTTTGGGCATATTCAAACCCGGGCCTATGTATTAGCCTCGCGGCATATAGGTTGACTGTTATTATTCAGTGACCTAAACCAGCACCTATCTTTTGCTGCTTTTTAATCTAAGATGCCTATGTTGCTTAAAATATAGTTGAAAAATCTAATTTGAAAAATGATGTAATGTATAACTAGTGATGTGCTAAGCCATGCTAATGTTAAGCCATGTGGAGCTGTGCCTCATTTAAGCGTTCTTTAGTGAATACTATGTAAAGGTTGTTTTGGTAAATAGTGACCAGTATATCTGAGTAGTTGAGTTTTTTTCCTTCATAAACCAATAATTCAGTTCATTTAAGGTGTCAGTTGAATGAATTTGGAAACTTGTTACACACCTAATAAATTGAACTAGACAGCAAAGTTTTCTTGGCTAGCTGAAAACACCAAAGTAAGAGTGCTTGGAGTATCAGTGTTTTATCTGCTGAGATGCTTTGGTTGCTATGATACATGATATACATGAAAGCTATGCATTTCAGACACCTGATCGAGCTGTCTGCTGCCGTAACAGTAACCACAAAATGTTCCTCTGAGCATTATTTTTCAATTTGTTGTGATAGCTTTTGGAATTTCATTTGGTACAGGCAGTGAATTTGAGGGTTTTTTGGTGTTTTGACAACCAGGAAGAATCACTTAAGGCGGTGGATCTGACTCTGAAAACTGCATGCTCATTGGGTATTGACTTGTGATTAACAATTGAGCATACTCTGAAGAATTCTCCTTGCTATGCCCGAGAATGACAAAATTTACAAAATCGACTTGGTGTTTTGTTGCAAGTCCCAGGTGCGTTTTCCCATATACTCTTCTATAGCACCGGAACTCTTTTCACAACCACAGCTATATCCCCACGATGACTCTTTTTACACCGTTCACCTTAAAAGTAGGAAGTACTGGAAAAAACAACTCTTCTGGACATAATAACAAAAACAACACATGCACTCACACAAATGGTTAATCTTACATAGATATATTTCATCTGGAGTACTCTCACCTCATAGTCTCTTGTGGGAGATGAGAGGAGGACAAAGGCAGGAGAAAGATCCCGACAACTCCAACTCCTCATTGAGGTTGTCTCCTCGTCTTTCCCAGCCTCTCTGGTCCACTCATGGCAAATATAGCAACATGCACCACAAGGGAGAATGAGGGCTTTGCAATCATGTTTTTTCTGGCATCTCTGTCGGAGAATGGATCCTTTGATTTGGGGTCTTCTCTGGGGTTGATAAGATTGCAAGGGATTCTGTTACTTAGTCTGTGCTTTCTGTTTGTATGTGAAAGTAGCTTATGCATCCAGAATGGAAATGTAAGGTTGTATATATTTTTAGCTTTCAGTAAAAAAAAACGTAATGAATAAAAGCCAGAAAAGCATTTGACTAGACTGAAATGCAGCCATGAAGTGATCGGCGAGGCATAGATGGAGAGTTTTAACTAAATAAATGAAAGCAATGAAGTGTTATTTTTGCTGCCCTAAAGTGTCAGACGGATGTGTGTGGGTTTGAGGGGGTTGCATTGATTCTTACCAACTGTTCTTGTATTTATAAGGCACCATTGTTGGAATATTGACTTAATGAAAACAGAAATATAACCAATAAAACTTGTTTTATGTATTTTGAATTAAAGAATGGTGATTTTAAAAAGCCACACATTCACTGTAGGTTCAGTATTTGTTAGGCATGCATCGATGCAGAATTTTGTCGAGGTCTCAAGTGGTGATAATAATCTTAATAATTTTTTTTGTTGTGTCATCATACGATATTGTACTAAAATGTATCAAAACTATAAAGAGAACTTATTTGGAGTCACTAGTGTGAAATGCCTCCAGACTGCTGAGCCTGCTGTTTGCTACCACCATGGATCCCTAGCTGTCCTCAAACCCTAAAGTATCACCCCTTTTCTGGTCACAAATATCATTTTTATTTTTAATTAAAGTGATTTAATAACAAATGTTAAATTGGCAGAATGTTTAAGAGACCAGCCAATCGGTCTCTCTTCCGGTTCAGTATTTAAGCCAGAGAGAAAATGTTAATGCTGAAGAAAGAGTGCTCAGTTATGTGTCATTGTCATGCCGCCTATGAAGTGAAAGGGAACATTAACTTCAGTTTAGATGTTGCTGACTATGGGCTTGCATGATAGAAGCAATCACCATTACACAACTGGAGTCTGGAAAAGTTTTCTTGAAATTTATTAGTTGCCTGAAATTTGCAATGCACATACAAGCAGTGAGCAATAACATTTGTCACAGTCAACATTAGATATGCTGTCATATCATAACAACAGTAACACAAGAACAACAACAACAACAATAGGAACACAAACAACAAAAGTAACAAAAACAATGACAATAGTAACAACAACAGTAACAGTGTGTCTTTGTCCTGTCTTCTTCTCCTCACCCCAATTTGGTACTGCCCCTCCTTGAGCCTGGTTCTGCTTGAGATTTCTTCCTATCACAAGGGAGTTTTCCCTTCCCACTGCCACCAAAGCGCTTGCAATAGGGGGTCTATGACCCTCTTGGGGGTCACTCCCATAGGGCTTAAATCTGGGACTCTCCACCATTTGCTTTTAGAACTGAAGAAGCTTCTCGGATGAGAGGTGAAACGTCTTCAATAAACTTAAAGAAGTCCAGACGCTTTTCTTTCCAAGCTCCTTAGACCTCTTGCTCATAGGAATTCTTCTGATGGTTGGAGTTTTTTCTGTCTTCTCTATATTATTGTAGGATCTTGAGGCAATTGTGATTTGTTGCTATATAAATAAAATTTAATTGAACAGTAACAACAGCAGTAGCAGCAACAGTAAAAACAACAGTGACACCAATAAAAACAATGCAACAGCAACAACGATTGTAGCGCCAGTAATAATGATAAACAAAAACAAACAAAATGCAAACAAAAGATTAATTACAAGATACATTTGCATCAGGTATACATTAGAAATTTAGGAAATATCCTCCTCAGTCAGATTTAAACAGCCTTTAACTAAATTTGATATAATTTCATTGTTCTCACCACTGACTAGACTGCCAGCCTTCTATTGAATATAACTATCAGCTAATCATTATAACTACAAACAATAATTAAATGTGATGAATTCATTATATAATAAGTCTATGTTGTAATGGCTTCAAAGTGTAGTGGTTTAAACATTTGCCTAACACACAGACTAAGAGGAAACGTGACTCCAATTGCTCTAGTGACCCCTTGTGAATAAGGGAAATGCTAGAAGAAGAAATGATCTTAGATCTGTTGTCTACTAACCTTACTAACTGCAGTTAGTACTGCAGTTTTGTTCTTTCTCTGCATATCTGCCTTGAATGAGCATGCGGTCTTGCTCAGTTGCAGACGTGTAATTTGTGTGAGTATTCAGACTCTGCAGTTGCTGCTGCAGGTGCAAAAAGCAGCAAAGTGTCTGTCTACATAGAAGTAATACTAAGCTATATATCAACCACACCCCATGTGGCAAACATACACACAGCAGGACCACTGACACCTACTCCCGTACTATACACTCACATCTGTATACCGAAGGGCTGCAGTGTCTGGCCTAATGCAGTCTCTTTCCATCTAGCAGATAACACAAAAGTGCATCAGCACTGCAGCACACTCACAGGCTCTGTAACGCAAACTAAATGTCATGCAGACACAGTGGCCTTGACAAGTCAGTTCAGACTGTGTCAACAGCTCTTTGATTCTGGCTGGCTGGATGGAAAGAGCAGATCCCGCTGGAACGATGTGGCAATGGAAGCTGTTGAGAGAAAAATTAGGCCTCGATCTGTAAGAGCAGCTCTTCACCTGTAGCTAGAGAGGGCCAGTAAGAAACACAGTGACAGAGAGGCGAGTGAGAGAGGTGGGCGTAATTGTATCTGAAAGTGAGGTTAACCACATACACTAGGCCTGCCTATTCAATGGGTTGAATTACCCAACTGTGGAGAGCAGATGAAATGAAGAGAAGGATGCAAGGCTCAAAACCACTTCAGAGTATTTTATTGTCCCATTTTTGGTTTCAATATATGCTTTGTTTTAGCAAAAAGATTTGTTACCAAACAACCATTTATACTTTTGAACTAGGTGAATTTTGAAAATGATAAATAAGAATATGGATTGGGTCTACTTTTTTTTTTTTTTTTTTTGCAAAGGTACCAAACCAGGACCTGCTTTATTTACAGGTATAAAAGGACAAAATTGTGCAAACATATCCTAAAATCTACTCTGTTTCTACAGTTTCAGTTATGACTGCTCTAGTCCCACTAAATATAAAACCCAAAACCCATACAGTGTAAGGCTATTGCAGAGACCCAGGTTCGAGTCTGCCGTGAAACCATGCACTGCATATCTTTTCCCAACTTTCCTGTCCCAGAAGAGGGTGAAAATTCAGAACGCACTTTTCACAGCTCCAACTAGACCTGGCATTTGCATTCTGGCCTAGAAATATTTTAGTTTTCTTTGATCTAAAAAGATGAAAACATACCACTCATGTGTCTGTGATATGACCACAATCTGACACAATCTCGTTGCTTTAAAATATCTTTAGATCCTCAAGTTTAGTGCTAAATATTTTGTTATTCACAACCTTTTACCTAAAGACCTTCTACTCACATCTCAGAATATAAGTGCACGGCTTCCAAACCTATATTACACAATGTAGATCAGTACAGAACATGTATAATTATGTGTATAAGTGGAATAATATAACAAGTCCTGCCCATTATTTATTATAAACTGTCCAGCAAAAAGAAAAAATTCACACTGTAATAATTTCTTTTGGACCATCCTTAGATTTGATAATGGCAATGGCATGATGTTGATAAGCATATGGAGTGTCACAACTTTTCATTTCCATCTGGAGTCTCATTAATTTTTTTGTATTGATGATGGTAGAGTTGGATTCCAGCACATCACAAAGATTCTCAGTGGGGTTAAAGCCTGGTCCGTCCATCCGTGAAAATGATGTCTCATGCTTCTTGAACTGCTCTTCCACAGTTTGAGCCCAGTGAATCCCAGCATTGTTGTCTCAGAATATGCCTGTGTTACCAGGGAAGAAAAAAAAATTAATGGCAAAACTTGGCCATTTAATATATTCTAGTAGTCGGCAGACTACTTTTACCTGGGCACATAACATGGCTGAACATGTACCTGACCAACTGACGTAACCCCGACTACAACACTGCCCCCACTGGCTTGTAAAGTAGAAACTAGGCATAATGAATGTATCACTTCATCCTCCGAGGCACTCATTTGCTTATTTAAATCCAGGTGGTGACTTTTGTTTGGCAAGGCAGTGTACTGTATCTGATAGTGACAGGTTATATCTTAATAGATAAGATATAGGAGAGAGCTATATTAGGCAGTAGGAATGGGTTGCTCTTTGCATTTCATTCAGACCATCCCAGTTCTTTTGGTCCTCTTTTACATTTTTTTTTTTTTATCTCGAAATAAATGGTTAATCATGTTGGCAAAATTTTTTGCATGTGTATGCTGATGTGTGGATTAATTTGTTATAGAGCCAACCAATAAACCTGTCTAACAATCATAAAGTTGTAATGGAGGACTGCATTGTTTAAAGCCCTTTCCTTATAAGCTCGAGAGCTCGAGAAGTTCAGGGACATTAGCTAAAATGTAAAGCATGTTTTATCATTTGCTTAGATTACTTTATATTTGTTTTTGGTTTATGGTATTTAAGTTTTATTTAAGTTCATGTTTAATTAGGGAAGCTAAGTGGGTTGTTGGGTCGATTTAAAAAAATCCCTAGTGCTATGTGGGTATTAAAAAAGGCAAAGAGGTTGACCTGACAGCTCACTGCTTGGGATGAATATCACATAGGGGCAGAATCCACATTTTGATTCCCAGACAGCTGGATCTTTACTGCTTGTCATTCCCTGGCTTTCTGGCACATCACTCACCACTATCCAATTGTATTATCAAAGTTACTGCACTGGAATTTGTCCCTACTTATTTCTATGTCTTGCAAGAGTGTATATTATTTACACTTTACAACTTAGCTCACCAATCATTAGGAAATGCTACATAGACTTTACCTAATATGTTTTAGATCATCATAGCTGTTCAGCGTAGATACCCGTTACTCATAACACTGGATGAAATCTACCCAAACATATAAAGTACAAGTTGTTCTATGAGGTTTGTTTTCACAGTGGCAGTGC